>JAQFYJ010000087.1:0-22040 GCA_034694685.1 Isotoma anglicana | reverse complement strand
AGACTTCCGGACTACCAGACTACCAGACTAACAGACACCATGAGCGTTCACATAAAGTATCGGACGATACTTAATAAAGGAAGTTACTCTTTGGGACTGGAAAGTTTGTCCGTCTGTCACACTAGTCAGAGCATTTACCTCAGGAACGGTAGACGTATTCACACGCAGTTTTTTGCATTGGGTTTTTCATGCCATTGTTACGTTTAGTATTAGAAATCAGGGCTCTGCAACAAAGTACTTTTGTCGCGTTTATGAGTTTTACAGAGCGCAACATTCATAATAATCATTTGAGGTATGTTTTCAAATCTACAAAACGTCAAAAATCCAAATAACGGTTTCTGTCTCAATTTACGGTTATGACTGTTTTTGTGCTACAAGTTTAGGAAAGTCAGAAAATGAGTTCGAATGTCAAAAAAGGTCAAATTTCAAGTTTGATATTTTTTAATAGCTCTCAGATAAGAGATTGAAATAAGAGGACACTTAGTAAACAATGACCCTAACAGTCAGAATATATCAAAATAGGTCAAATTTTAAATTTCATGTTTCCATATATTTTCATGAGTTTATCGAAATGAGAAGGAACCTTAGTGTACGATGACGTTTAAAATCACAAAACGTCAAAAAATTACAAATTTCAAGTTTGGTGTTTTTCGATAGCAATAGATTTTCAATAGTAAATCAAAATGGAATGTCTTGAAGTTTTTAATAACAGTTTTATATGAATGTTCTATTGTTCAAAAGGTTAAATTGAAGTACAATTAAATGTTTTAGACGTATTGCTTTTGCTACTTGGTTTGTTTTAAAGTTTATAATGATATTTTTACGTGTTATATTGTTCAAAAGGTTCTATTGAAATAAAATTAACGTTTTAAGCGTATTGCTTTCGCTACTTGGTTACACCTGTGTAATTTGGTTGATTATTATCATAATAATTTGTGAACCTATGTACTATGTACGGAGTCGTTATGAACACGCAAATGTTTATTAGTGATAAAATAAATCCTCAACTGATATAAACTCAACGTTATGTAAATGATAAACTTTGGATTGTCAAATGATATGTAGTAATCTTAACATTTCTGCAAAACCGAGGACTATCAATTATAACAAATTGTTTTTCAATCTACTACGACACGCACACATGATGTCAAATTCCACTTATGAACCAGAAAGGTCCCAAATCGTAAGTAGAAACGTTATCAAAAATTCTGTTTTTACACATTTTATTTTTTTCAATTTTATGTAGAGTCCAGCAGAAGAAGCTGCTTTAGTATCTGGGCATATAAGCAATTTAATTGAAAATGGAAACCGACTGGAACTGGGTAACCCATTGATTCTATAAAAATTTATAATACATATCTATTTTGAAATTAATTTACATAACATTGTATATTGTAATGAACTTTGCAAAACTGCATCAAAATTAGTTTAATAATCCATATTAAAAAATTTGTAGTGATTGAAGAAACTACAAGAACGAAGGTTGTTAAAATTTCGTCACAAGACCAAAACGAAATGGGAAATATTGTTGTAACTTCCAGTGCGGTTGAGTTAGATGAGCCTCAAGAATTAATTTCTGTAAAGAATATTGTACACAAACTAAATGGCGTCCAGGCTATCAACAAACGTAAATACCACAGTAATTGCTACTCAAAAAAATTCGAAAGGGCCTTTTATGAACCTAATTTACAATTTTTCAGGTCCTGAAATTACAGAAATAAGAGGTAATGGAATGCACCAACCGCATAAAACATATGCGTCGACTGTTGCATCTAGTTCAAAGAATGGTATGTTGCATAAAGCATTTAAAAGGAACCTTGTTTAAAAAACCACATATTTAATTAAAAAATTTAACATGATTTGTTTGGTTTCATTGTTAATTTTTGGTCCGCAGAATTACAATTCGCGGAAATAATTCTCACTGATACCAAAATGGTACTAGGCCTATTTAATTTTCTAATGTGAAGCAAAAAAGAGCAAATAATTCGGATAGCAAAGAACTATAAATATTTTAAAGAATCAAATAAAGTTTGCAACAGGAATGAACTCCCTACTCATGAATTAGTTTTATTTTGTTATCAGTAATTTTGTAAAAATATCTTCACTTGGTTTTGGTTTTTTAATTTGATGGCAATTTCTTCTAATTTTTAAATTTACCATTTTGTTCAAAAGATGGGAATGCAAGTACAACTTCAAATAAACAGTCCCCTGAGGTAGAATCAGATAGTGACAGCGATAGGGAAACCAATTATACCACGGGAAGCACATTTTCCGTCAATAAAAGCGAAAATAATAACGCAACCCAAGGACTTGGATATATGAATACAACCAAAAACGCATCCGGTGGAAATGAATATATCAGAACATCCCATAATGCGTCAGCTGGAAAGAAAGTTACAAAAAAGGACCTATTGGTTTTGGGCAACTTTCAAACATTGGAGCCAACGGAAAAGGAGTTTCATATCGTTTGCAAGTATGTGCAGAACAGTCATGATTTAGGAAGAAAGGGAAAGGCGGAAGTCCATAAGATTTGGATAAACTTTGACGCTGCAAAGAAATTTCAGGAAAACGGTAGAGTTGCTCTTAGCAAATTTGGTGGTAAATCGAGGTTGGACTATCGAATGCTTCTTTGGTGTAAAACGACTTGCGAAGTGATTCGAAAATTATCCGAAAAGAATGATAATTGTTTTGCTTTTTATGATCGAATTGCTCGTGCATTCTCTATACCCGTGGGGAACTTGAATAAATCTTTGAGAGAAATTGTCCTCCTTTGTTCAGTAAGTTGGTTGAAATTGTGTTTCCACGATCCTGATTTATTGAAAAATGAAAGGTGATCCAATTTTTTTTGCAGGTGTCGCTTGGAAGGGTCCATAAATCTCCAGAAGGCTACAAGCGATGGTGCAAAGAGCGTTTGCAAAATGGCTTTGACTCAGTAAAGGGAATGGGAAAGTATACACCTAAATGGCATGGAAACGAGACAATCCAAGGAGTAATTGTACCATGTGGGGAAACACAAAGAGATACCAGATTTTCTACTTACCAACTCGATTATAATGAATACATGGTCTATAAATCAAAAAAGGTGCAAATTCTCTTTGCAGTAGATGTTGAACTTGAAATTTTGCAATGTTCAAGTTCTGACTCTGAATGATCATAAGTAATAGGGAATGCTTTTTCATTTATCCTGGTGGTGTATTATAAACTTATATAGTTGCCATTTTTATTTTACAATTCAACCAAAAACTTATCAGGAATGTAATTTCAGTTATAGTAAGAAATTAACGACATACTTTACTACCAATATGCATCACAAAATGCTGCTTGTTAGTTACCAAATATTATGTACAAGTTGTTTCATAAGTATCGGGTACTCCCCATAGTAACTTCCCTATCTCTTGAGGTAGGTCGATTAACATTGTATCCCATGTTAATGTCCATATACCCGATCCTTATGAAGCGCCATATTAAAGCCTCTTGTATACTTGCTTTCACTTTAATTTCACTTTTGATGCTTTTCTATGTTAAAGTTTATTAAAAAGGTATCGAAAGTAATGATTTGATACCTTTAATGTTAAGCAAAAAACGCTTGTCATACAAAGGCAGTAAAATTGATAAATGTCTATGACTGTTAACATAGAAACGTATCAAAACTGAAATGAAAGTGAAAATAAGTATACAAGCGGCTTAATCCTTTAAATTTACCTTAAATTACATTAAATTTATGTGTGCTCAAAGTGATAGTTTTTGGTTTGTCCTATAAGCAATTGCTGTTAATGTTGATTTTTAAACTACATGTAGAAATGACTTTTGGTAATACACTTCCTGTGGTGTAATTTACCTAATTAAGGGTACCACTTGTATAAGAAATAAATAAATACAATCAAGTGTGGGGTACACATATATGTTTATCATTAAAAAATAAGCTTATTGGTTAATGGTGCAATAAAAAACCCTTAAGGACGTTATATTTTGAACATAATGATTTCGAAAAGTAATACAAGTGTCCAAATGATAAAATTTGTTTCATTTTGTCGTATGAACAGCGTTGGTGTTATTATAGCCGTCTAGATGTGTTTTTTAGTTTTTGTGAAATCCGATAAAGTTGATAACAGAATAAAAACTTACTTAGAAATCAGGATTAGCCGTATAAATTTAGAAAAGCTTCAATCGGTTTCACTATCACTTTCATCTGCTAATGATCGACTCCGTACGAACTCAATTTATTAGTGATTTGCGATACATAAAGATACATTTCGTGAAACAATGAAAGTTTATTGTCTATATCAAAATAGTAGTACGCTGGCGGATTTAATCTACGCTGTAGAGGCTATCGGGTCATACCCATGGTGACCTCATTGACCCAGCGTTAGCGCTGCGCCATATAACTTTCAGAAATTTCCAGCAGACTATTTTTTTGATATAGGCAATAGGGAAAAAATAAATTCAAAATTTAAATTTTAGCACTTAAATGTCTTTAAATTGCATTGATTTGCATACAGACGTCGCACATTTGTATCAAATCTACAAGTTTTAACCATTGATTTTTTCCAATTATTAAGTAGCGAAAGATATTTTATGAAAATGGTCTGCCTGTCTGTCTGTCCGTCGCCAATTTAATTCAGGAACGAATCGACGTATTAAAATCCGGTTTTTTGCTTGGATTCAGTATTTTCAAGGACCTTGGGGATTGAAATTCAGCGCCCTGCGACAAAGTGCCCTTGTCGCGCTTATGTGCGCCCCGGGCCCAACATTCATAAAAATCATGTAAGACATGTTCTAGTATCTAAAATTTGTCAGTAATTCAACTGTAACGGTTGCGCGTGGTTTAGAAGCACCGTGCGCGCTGTAATGGGCTTCAAAGCTCGCAAATTGCGAAAAAATTTATAAAACTCATATGATACATGATTTTATATCCAAAAATTGTAAAGAATTCAACTGCTTCAGTTGCGCGATTTGTAAAATTGAAAAAATTTCGTGCGCTTACTAAAGCGCTTTAAAGCACGCAGACTTGAAAAATCATGTTATGCATTATTTTAGTTCTAAAATACATTTCGCATTCAATTTTTAGAACAGTTTTTGTCGTACAAAGTCTGGCAGGAAGTTACACGAGGCTAATGGACAAAAATGATCAAATTTCAAGTTGTGGTTTTGGAACGGATTTCAATAGTATACCAAAATGGAAAGTTTCAAAGTTTTAAATTTTCTTTTAAAATCGTTCTATTGTTTCAAAATGTTCTACTGAAATGCAATTAAACGTTTTAAACGTATGGCTTTCGCTACTTGGTTACACCCGTTTGATTTGGTTTATTCACAATGAAAAAGAAATGTCAAAAACATTGCAACCGTATTTAAGTTTAATAATAATCCTAATCGTATGCATGGTTAAATTGGAATTAGTGTACTGCAGATGCTTTTTTGGGGTTCGCGAATATTATGTATCGTAATATTATACGAATTGATTTTTCGGTCTTTAGTGAAATAGTGAAACTAATAGTTTTAAACTGGGTGGCATTTCTATTTCCCAGGCAGTTGATTAGCAAATTCTCATATTGCTATAAAGTTAGTCATAATGTTGACTTACCTAAAAAAATAATTAAAATTTACAACTAATGCCTGTAAGGTTTTACCATTGAAACAGAAATTGTGCTTCAAATTTAATCAGTTATCAATCGAAATTATTTATTTCATTGAACATTGTTCTTAATATGTTTATTGAATTACAATTTGCAATGCATAAGAAATTCACTCTTTTAGGTTATAGTTAGTTTAAATTAATAAACAGTCAGTACCACAGCAGCAAACATTAGTAGTGTCTTGCATTGCGCTTTAATTTTATTTGTTAACATACTTCTGGGACGTGAATTGGACAGTAAGCAGGTACTTTATTCGAATTTGGTTAGGATCGTAAACGACAAATTCATTGAAGTTAACGCTGTGTTGTGGAAACCTGTTGCACGGAACAGTTACTCCTGATGGGACGATACTGCCACTAATAGACTTTTGATCTTTACGAACTGGAATTTTGCTACCAGCACATCTGATACTGTCAAATCCTTTAGGCACGTCGGAATAATCATTTTTTGCATTTTTTGCTGTATACATTTTACCAAGGAGTACATCACAAAGGAATATGTAACCAGTTGCCCCTGAATTCGTTCCGTCGCAATATTGACCACTTTTGGAAATCCTGTCCGCAAAATAAGTCCCGTTACCAAACATTTGATTTGTTGTCAGTGGACGAACAAACCCATTCTCGAGTATTGGAGCCACATACTTTTGCTTTGTTCCATGCCAAAGCAGCATTCGAAATCGACGGGATGTTTTGCGGTCGTGTTGAAATTCTTTTTCATTGTTTCGAATAATTCGAACGATGCTTGATATTTTTATGCCAAATGTATGTTCTTGACCATTGTTGACATAATCCAAAAGTATCGGATATTCTTTGTCCTGTGGGGTGACGATTTTAGTCTGATATAACCATTTGCTTACTTCTTCAGCAGTTTTAGTACTGCATGCTGCCGACAGCAATTGTAGTGCCTTCGCCTCTGTTTGTTTTGCAGGCTTATTTATTCTGTCCGAGCAGTGTGGGCAACTACGACTAGGATGCTGTGGATTTATCAAAAAGTGTTCAATTTTATCGACCAATTACAAATTTACAAGTTCCGTAGAAATTCAACTTTTCTTTAAAATGTTAGTAAAAATTTTTCGAAGTTGTAAGTAACATTGCTTTTCCTGCAGAAAGATTTATGAGAAAGTCCAAATCCAGCAAGCTTAATAATTATTTTATGTTTTATATTTTAATGAATTTCTGATACAATTTCTCGCTAATTTCTTGACAAATAATAGTTTACATATATTACGCAGAATAACTTAGTAAAGAGCGTCCGATCTTTAGTGTCATCGTGTTATCTGTCCCACCCCCACCGATAGCTCAAAAACCGCTTAAGATATTAGGATGAAACTACAAAAAATCTAACATTACAGTGTTAATTTTAGCCTCATTAAAAGTCGAAATTGATTAATTGCTTTTACCACCATTTTACAGCTATTCTACCATTTTACTATGATTTAATTATTTTACAACCCTATATAGTGGTCATTTGTAAAATTGACTACCTTCGCCTTGAGTAATTTTAGGTGCCTGTGAGCTCAGAAACCTTTCCAATTTCTGATCGCTACTAAAAGCTTTTAAATTCTATCTGAACTTTTAGAAAACGAAAATTATTAAAAAAAGGTTATTCTTTTTTGCGAAATTGATGCACTGACCTGGAGTTTGACTGAGATAATCTGACTTTGACTGAGTTTTTACGTTTTCAGATGATCATTTTCATAAATCTTCCGTAAATTTTTAGCTAGTAGTTCTTTTTACGAAAAAAAACATTAACAAAATTAAGCATTTATGCGGATAAAATAGGATAAAGTGAGAAATCTCGATATTATTGGAAAAGTTAAATACTGTAAAATCGGAATTGGGGTTTGAATAATTCTGTCGTTCTGAAACTTAAATCGTACACTATTAATTCTTACTTTGAAAAACTTAGATCCGTCAGCACTTTAAATAACAAAGTTCTTCGTAATATTATTTTGAATTACTGATACGATTGTAAAACTCACCGGAGTAAAATACAATTATATTTTTTAAATCAAATTTTTAAATTGAACAGTTTAAGGACTCATTTATTTACAATTAGCATTAAAGCATGAATATCTACTATTTTTCTTACCCGCAGAGTCAAATTCCCGAAATTTGGTTCCAAATCGTTTTCATTGGAATCATCTTCTGCAGCTCTCAATAAAGGTTTCGATTTAAACATCTTGATTTTATGCAAAAAACTATTTTTGGAATATCGGATTTACATTGAAAACCAAAGAAACTTAAGAAGCTGGTGATCCTCAATGTTTCATACTTCCAATTTACACACCAAAAAAATCATGACAACTAAAGTAGTGCGGACGGGTTTATATCATCTAGAAAGGTATATACTGTCAGATCAATTAAAACTATCGAGGATAAGTTTCAACATTGTTGGACAATTTCAAGCGGACATATATACAATTTATAAACGCTAAAGCTATATGCCATAGCGTAATTGTATTTTATTTAGCACCTGTATTATAATACAAATGCAACATTATTTTTGTGATATGCAGTTATAACCTTTATGACACGTACTAAGTAAACGTGTGATAACAGATGACAAGATCAAATAATAAAGTTTTATTTCAAATTCATATGATATTTGGCTCACCTCGAAAGTGATTGGATTAACTGTAAAGTACAAAGTACATCACTTAAGCTGATTATATTGCTGAAGTGTTTTATTTTCATGGTTTTGTAAAAGCATGATTCTTTTGTAATGGTTATTCTGGAATCAGTGAGCCCCAAAGCAGTATAGCGACAACACTTTAACAACAAATTGATACCTGATATAGTTAAAAAGGTTTCCAAAATGCTGCAGTGAAGCTACAATGGCAACCAGCACAAGCAAAAGAAATTTAGAAACAACGTTAAACTTAGGGACGTACCAGGAGGAAAATGGAAAAGCAACAAATTCAATTGTACAAATAAAATTGCCGGTGAGTATATTTGAAATACACGTAAATCAAGGGAAATTCGCATTAAACTTTCTTTCTTCTTTTTGCACGTTCTCCAACTAAAAATGATCATAATTCCTAAGTTCCATTCCTGATCAATGTTATTGTGAGAACAGGTAGTCCCGCAAATACAAATTTCTTGATTTGGCAAGAAACTGATGGTTTGCAACTTATTGTAAGTTAAGGGAACCCGTTTTGATTTCTAACTGCCCATTACTGCAAACTTTGGGATTATGACTACCCATAAAGACTTGGTGTAAATCAGTACAGTCACCCATCTAGTAAATGAATAATTAAATATGAATTTATCAACACACTGTGATTCAAAGCGTATTTCTGCTTACTTCCGTCTCACGTCTTCCGTACTGTTGAGAAAACTTTTGCAACGCTGCAATTCATATCATACTTAATAAAACATATCAAACGGGTGTAACCAAGTAGCAAAAGCCATACGTTTAAAACGATTAATTGTATTTCAGTAGAACATTTTGAAACAATAAAACATTTAAAAACGCAATTTAAAACTTTAAAACATTCCATTTTGATTTACTATTAAAAATCTATCGAAAAACACAAAACTTGAAATTTGACCTTTATTGACCTTTTGTGACCTTTAAAGTCATCGTACACTATAAGGTTCCTATCCCATTTCGATTAACTCGTTAAAACATATCGAAACATATAAAACTTAAAATTTGACCTTTTTTAACCTTTTGTAACCTTAAAGATCATTGTACACTACAAGTGTCTAATCTCATTTAAATTTCCTCTTTAAAAGCTATCGAAACATAAAACTTAAAATTTGACCTTTTTGACCTTTTGCGACTTTAGAGGTCTTCGTATACTATAAGTGTCCTATCTTATTTCATTCTCCTCTTTAAAAGCTATCAACACATATAAAACTTAAAATTTGAACTTTTTTGACCTTTGACCTCTGGCCTTCCTAACTTTGTAACACAAAAACGGTCATCACCATTACATTTCTGACCAATATTAGATATAAAATCATGTATTACATGATTTTATGAATTTTGCGCCCCATGGCGCACATATTCGCGACTGGGGCGCTTTGTCGTAGGGCGTTGCATTTCAAACCCCGAAGTCCTTTTAAAATACTGTATCCAACGCAAAAAACCGGATTTCATTACGTCAATTGCTTTCTGAGATAAATTGGCGACGGTTAGACAGACGGACGGACAGACAGACCATTGCCATTACTTTTTCTACTTAATAATTTTACGTATTTGATTAATAGTGGAACTTCCAACCAATTCGATGAAGATTCGTTGGGATTCCATGTTGCCATGACAACAGTATTATAATTTTTATTAATTAGCAAAATTGACTAGCTTTGTTAATCTGTATGTCTTTACACTGTGTGTAGTGCTCCGCATGGTTTGGTTTATTCGGTTTGGTCTGGTTTTCGGTTCGGTTTTCGGTTTGGTTTGAGGTTCGAACCAAACCGTACAGGTTTGGTTTGGTATGCGACCCAGACCAAACCAAACCGAACAAAATATTTAACATTGTGTATATGGACATTTTTTCGGTTTGGTTTCGGTTTGGTTTGGTCATGAAACCGAACCAAATTTTTTCGGTTTGGTTTCGATTTTTTCGGTTTGGTTTGGTTTGAGCCTAAACCGAACCAAACCAAACCATGCGGAGCACTAACTGTGTGGAACGGTCTGTACCTCTTTATATTATGTGGAACGGTCTGTATCTCTTTACACTTTGTGTAACGGGTTTTCCCCTATAAGCTATATAGGATGGAAGTTTGTCCTGTACTGGACACTCTGAGCTATTCCTGTACTGGACGCTCACATCTGACAACCCCAAAAGTTTAGACCTGTACTGGTTCTACTTATTTCAAGGCTCTTTCCCTAGGAATACATTATGAACATTATACAACTTATGAACGATCCAATTACTACATTGACCATTATTAATTTGTAAAATCCACACACGTCGTTTGTGTAAAATACGATTTACTATATACTCGTTAAAGAAATTTTAAGAAAATCTTAAAAACTCCCGACACTAAGCGGAGTCGAAACAAGCGTGTTTTTACGTAATATTTTGTAGGGGTGTTCCGTTTACACGATTAGTAAACGGTACACGGCAAAAACGGCATTTTTTATTATTTACCGTGTAAACGGAAACGGTGTTTAATTGGGAATACACGGCCGTGTAACCGGTATTAATACACGGCCAAGAAATTGGCCGAGTTTCGGTTATTTCGCCGTGTCAGGATTGATTTTACTTCGTTTCTACTGTATTGATAGTAGAAAGTAGGAATCCGTAGATCGGTAAACAGTACACGGCGGTTTATTTGTCATTTTTAACGTCGTGTACTGTGTACAACAGTCTACTTGGATGGTACAGTGTGTTATATTTTTGGCCGAGTACCGTGTAATCGGCCAATTTTTAGGACAGTTTAGCTAACAGTTTAATCCGCCGTGTAAACGGATAGTACCGTATGCTATATTTTTGACCGAGTACCGTGTAATCTGCTAATTTTTAGGACCGTTTTGTTAACCGTGTAAACGGCCGTATCAACGGTACACGGAAAAAATTTTGATTGATACAAAGTACACTGGCCGTGTACCGAAACTGCCATTCGGAACACTCCTAATATTTTGTATTGATATTATTGTCAATTGATAGAATAAAATGCATACCCCTTAGTAGGTTTTATTACTGAAAAAAATACCGCCAACAAATATGCAGCCATACTTTGTATTTACATATACGATAAGGAACTACGCATATTAATTGTAGTTAATTTTGGTAAAAGGCAGGGATGGGATAATGAATTAATTTGGTAATTTGAATTATTAATGAAATAAAAATTTCCGAGTAATTTAAAATCTAATTAATAATTAATTAAATATTTCAAATTAATTCAAAATTAAATTAATCATTAATTAATTAGGTCAATTAATTCATATTTAAATTATTAATTAATTAAACCTTGTAAATAATTGATAAATTAATTAATAATTGGTAATTTATAGGAATTATGTAATAATGTGTAATGGTAAATTTAATTCGATAAATATGAAAAAATTTTTGCATTGGATATTTTTTTCTTTGTGCAGTTCAGTATAAATTTCGTTTTGTATCCTTAAAATCGTATATTTTAATAACTAGCTGCAGTGGCTGAATTAGTAAAAATGCATTGATATACTTAGAAATTTTAATTTAAAAATAATTAATTAATTATTTAATTATTTTTCATTCTAATTTTAATTGTTAATTGAATTAAAATTTTCAATTGAAATAATTGTTAATTGTTAATTTAATTAAAATTTCAAAACGCAATAATTATTAATGGTTAATTAAATTAAAATTGGAAGTGGGAATAATTATTAATTAGTAATTTAATTAGATTTTTTGGAAAAGTAATGCTTATTTAATAATACATTTAATTTTAATTGAGAAATAATTATTAATTCAGCCATTAATTGGCACAACCCAGGTAAAAGGCCCGGACACTGGGAAATTTACAGCAGGTCTTAAAACCTTCAGAGACGGCTCTGGTACTTCGTGCAAATATTTTTAATTTTTATGTTTATTAAAAATTTTTAAGAACTTGGGGCTACTAAAAGGTAATCTCACGCGCTACCGTGACATTGCGCACGGTCGGTTTGAATTGAGCGGAACTACTACATTTCGGTTTGCAAAAAATTTTTAAATGGAATTCATATCACATAATTTTTAAAATTTTGAGCGCTTTAAAATGCGCACGCTGGTTCTGAATCGTGCGTAACAATATCCGTTGAACTTCTAAATTAGAAGTTCTAATGATTTTTGGCAACAAAAACGTACCTATAAAGATTTGTGTGATTTTGACTCCCCGAGGCGCACTTAAACCGTGGAGCGCTTACAGGGGTTTTGAATCGCGCGCAACCAGTTTCGTTAAATTTGTTAGGATTTTCAGTAATGAAACATACCATATATGATTTTTGTTAATTTTGTGCCACGGGCAGCACTTAAGCGATTTGGAGCGCGCATGGTGGTTTTGAATCGTGCGCAACTATTTTTGTTGAATTTGTAACGACTTTTAGTAATGAAAACATATGTAACATGATTTTTGTAAATTTTGCGCTAAGTGGCGCACATAAACGTTTTGGAGCGCGCACGGTGGTTTTGAATCGTGCGCAACCAATAAAGTTGAATACCTGGTAATTTGTTGATATATACTCATGTTTTACATGACTTTTACAAATTTTTGGCCATTTAAGCGCTTTAAAGCGCTCTAGATCGCGCACGGAGGTTCAAAAGCGCGCGCAAACGATATTGATGAATACCTGACAAATTGGAGATTTAAAATTATGTATAACTTGGTTTTTGTGAATTTTTTGCATTTTGCGAGCTAAAAAGCGCTCTAAAGCGCGCACAGTAGTTTTGACATGCGCGCAATCGATACGGTTGAATTACTGCGAATTTTAGGATACATTTCTTTTATGACTTTTTTCACATTCTAAGCGCTCAAAAGCGCGCACGGAGGTTCAAAAGCGCCCGCAACCGAAACCGTTAATTTCCTGGCAGAATTTAGATGTACAATTATGTATAACATGATTTTTATGAATTTTACGTGCCAGGGTGCACATAAGCGCTTTGGAGGGCGCAGGATCGTTCAGAGTCGTACGCAACCATATTACCTGTATTTCTAATGATTTTTAGATATAAAATTATAACCTGAATTTTTCAAATTTGAGCGCTTTGAAGCGCTTTGGAGCGTGCAGGGTAGTACTGTTGCGCGCGGAACCGACACTGTTGAATTTTTGTTGGTTTTTAGATGTAAAACCATATATAACATTTTTTTTCAATTTTGAGCGTTTTAAAGCGCTTCAGAGCGCGCACGATAGTACGGATGCGCGAGCAACCGATGTGGTTGAACTCCTGGCAATTTTTAGATGTAAAATCATATATAACATTTTTTTCAATTTTGCGCGCTAAAAAGCGCTCTAGAGCCCGCACGGTAGTTCTGATGCGCGCACAATCGATACGGATGAATTCCTGCGATTTTTTGATACATAATGATGTATCACATTACTTTTATGACTTTTTTCACATTTGTAAAGCTTTAAAGCGCTCTAGAGCGTGCACGGAGGTTCAGAAGCGCGCGCAACCAATACCGTTGAAATCCTGAGAAATTTTAAATATTCATTGATGTATAACATGATTTTTATGAATGGTGCATCCCGGAGCGCACATCAGCGCGACCGGTGCTTTGTTGCAGGGCGCGGCATTTCAATCCCCAATGTCCTTAAAAAATACTGAATCCAATGCAAATAACAGGATGTTAATACGTCAATTCGTTCCTGAGATAAATTGGCGACGGAAGGACTGACAGACAGACAGACCATTGTCATAAAGTAGCTTTCGCTACTTAATAAAGCATACTTCTCACCGACCCAAAATTTGCCTACGTCATTTATTTTATGGAGACATGTCAATACAGCCTTGAACCCACAAACTTCGTAGTATTTCGAGAAGGAGTCGACATACATTTTAACGGCTTTGTACAAAGATACGTATTAATGTAATTAGAGCGTACGAACACAAAGTTTGAAAGCGTTTCTTAAGTATTGAGAAAATATACGAATGAGGAAGATTTGAACAAAATTACATTTTTTTCATGAAAATTCAAGCGATTTCATTTGCTGTAAAATTTAGTATTTTTCTTCGTTGGTTTTTCCGCAAAATAATTTAAAAATGGACCAAAAAATTTCGAAACAAAAAACTGAAAACAGAGTGACTTAGTTTCTATCACTTTCACTAGTAGGCCAAACCACAAATCAAATTGATCGTAAGCTTGCTGAGTAGTGACTTTTTTCCTTTCGGTAACTTCTATATACAACATGAAAAATGTATTCCAAAAAGAAACCATGCTATCCAAAAAAAATCATGAAAATTAATGAAAAATCAACTTTTCACGGTTCTCCGTAACTCTTAGAAAATATATCAAGGAGTAAAATGCGTCCAAAAATGACTTCCGTTTTCTTAAAATTCAAGCAATTTTGTATACTGACGCATTCGTTTAAATAATTTGTTGCAAATGTTCTTCCTCAAAAATATTTCAAATTTAAAAACCAAACTCAGAAATGTCCAAACCAAACAAAAACTCAACAAAAAAGCTTGGTTCGGAGTAATTTTAATTTACAGCGTCTAAATTTTATCCGATAAGTCGAAATCGAACCAACGCGTTATTATAATTAAGTACACGGAGTCCCAATCACAAAACGCAATAAAAATATTGAATTTCCCAATTTAAGCAGCAGTGGGGGCAAACAATTTCAAAAGTAAAATTGTAAAAAAGTGGTATAGTGATGTAACATTTTGCGTTACCCCCCCCCCCTACCCCTTACGTCACGGAAGTGTCACAATTTTTGATACCCCTACCCATCCTTATATTTGTGACGTCATTTATGAACGTTCCCTAATTCAAAAACATTTTAATGTCTGAAATGTTTGGATATTGCAGGAGCCAACGAGTTGCATATTACCACAGACTCCAGAGGAAGGTAAAAATTCAATAACCCACCAATGTAATTAACAAAACTAATTATATACTAAATTGTTTATTAGATACCGTTATGGCAGACAATAATTCCAATGCATATGAAATCTCAAGTTCTCTCAGAGCATTATTCGAAAACAATCCAGTAAATTGTCTGGCTATTTTCCGTTATGAATCAGCTCACGCTGCTGGTGCATTGCGGCATACCAAGACGCAAATTAATGCTAACTGTGGTTTCAAAGACATGGAATTGGGATGGAACGATTATTCGTGTGTTAAATTGCCGCTAAGCAAATTCTGCAAAAGCAAAGCACGAAACACACACGGAACACAAACTTGGGAATTAATCAACACCGCTCTAACCGAAGTAAAATCGATGTTTACAAGTTAGTGTAGATAATCACTTTGATATTAATTTTTTATGAGTTCGGGTAAAAATGATATTTTCCATTTTCAAGTATAGCAATGTGAGTCATTGCTATACCGCACATATCCATATTACTTCAGAATTCCAGCATTTACGCTTTTTAAAATCTATTCCACGTTTTCACTTTCATACATATCACTATCACACTCGGAATCCTGTATGTGTGTTTCTAGTCAAAACCGTTTAACGAATGAAACCGCGGCGAGATTTTATAGTGTGGTGTCAATAAATCAGTTTATCAATTTAAATGCGTACTATGTATAGTTTGTGAATAAAGATGACATTTCAAATTTCACATTGAGAATTAAATAAATGTGAAGTCCATTATTCTTAGTCCCACAGGCAGCCAAACCTTCTAAGTTATCAAAACTTGTGAAGCAAGCCGTTGTTACTTATAATACAGCAGCAGAGGAGTGGAGTTTTAATTTGTTGGACCACCCTGATGTAAAAAACAACTTGGCTCAACTAATGCCATTCATTGTGGACAGTGCGTTGCTTTTCCAAGAACGTTTATACAAACCAATCCCAATATTACGATTACGAAACCAGAAATCAAAAACTATTTACATGAATCAAAAGCTAGCTTGTAGTATCTTGGCTAATGCTTTTTTTTGCACATTTCCACCCTCAGACGCTAACCTTCCAGAAATTAACTTTTTAAGGTATGTAGATTTTTGATGTTAATTAAATTACTTTCCTGTATATTTTATCAATGCCATAGTTTTCGCAATGCATTTCAAAGTCTTCTCTCTGAACGTTAGTGTTCCATTATATTCTTACATATCTTACTTTTACTTACGTCGATTTAATGGTTACCAAGATGTATCCACGGTTTCTTCTTCTGAATGAGCTTCCTTATACAGGTGATCTCATTTGGGCCATTTTTGAAATTTTTTGAAGAGTCGGGCGGGAAATTATTATTAATTAATTTTGTTTCTCCTAGCGACATGAGAATTTTGTGAATGAGCAGATTTACAATTAACTTCTAAAATACCAATGAAATATCCATCTTCAATTTAAGATTCATGGAATTCAATGACAGCATAATTCCATCATGAAATCATAAACTGTAGTTAAATGACATCAATTTATATTGGCAAATTTAATCATTATTAATAAATTACCTAGACAGAGAAGTTACTTGTGATTAGCTGAAGATTGGGATTATTTTCTTAGATTTTTATAAATAAAAAAATGTAAAACCTTCGTAAACTAAACTAATGTTTCAATATATAAACGATTCGGATAAATCATTAGCAATTTTACAATACCTATTTATTTGTCTCGCACAAGGGCTTTAAATTATCGTACCTATTTTAACATTATAACAAGCAGATAATTGGAGACGACTTTAATTTAAAACACACTTGCATATTTAATAGAGATGATTTTAGTTATAAATTGAAAGAATGAATGAAAACCTCTTCAAAAAATGCGTGAGAAATGAATTACTTGTTTATTATTTCTGCCTACTTATTAATACTTTTTGGCAGAAAAATTTTTTTGTCAAAGAAATTATTATAAAAGCCAATACAAACTTTGTTTTATTTTAAAGTTTAGAATATTTGTTAAAAATTATTTTATTAATACTTTTAATTGATCGTTGACTTCAGTTTTATCCCATGTGTTTCGCTTTGAATTTAAAAATTTTTTAATCTGATCTGTTAAATATTCAAGAGGTAATTGACAGCTTGGAAGAAAAATAAGCAGCTTATTATTAAAATTTATAATGATGTTTGATGATAATACATAATATTTAAATTTTCATGAAAAATCTCCATCCACAAACCAAAACAAAGAAAATTTGAATATGAATTCAAGAAGTTTGCCATTTAAGTTTTTTAATTAAGAATAATTTATAATGTAAATGCGTTTTATCATGAAATTCCATCTTAAATTCGAGAATATTAGCATGTGATCCGTATTGGTATGCTAAAGGTTAATTTTAATTCTACTCATTCATGAAAATCTTATGTCACTAGGAGAAACTAAATGAATTAAATAGAACTCCCCGACACTTCAAAAAATTTCTAAAATTTCAAAAATGGCCCAAATGAGATCACCTGTATAAGGAAACTCATTCAGAAGAAGAAAACGTGGATACATCTTGATGGTTACGAAGTTTATGTTTTCAAAGACAAATTTTTAATACAAATGGTAAAATCTACCTCAGCCAGAAAAAAGGATTAAATAAACTGAGATCGGTTTTCATCGATTCGTGTTTAATTTGGTTCTATTTTGTAACATTTTATCGCAATATCTAGGATATTGAATACTCATTCTTATAAGAGTCACTTTCCATGTTTAAGACCGATATTCTAATCTGTTTTTGAGTTGCCTTTTCCTAAAAATTATCATAAACTTCTTTTTACCACTAGTAGTCTTAACAGTAGATAATTGCATAACCCTTATATATGAAATTGTTTTAATGGTATATTAACAGTCTTTTTGATGGAGGACCTAGTGGACAGTCTGCAATAAAAACTGAAAAGCTGAAATGCATACTGCATTATTTTAAGCGGAGGCAAATGGCTTCAAAAGACACATTGATATCATTTGAAAAAAGATGCTTACAGGAGAACATTAATTGGAGTACGTCAGAAGAAAAGTTATCAAAAGTGGACATTCATACAAATGGAAAAATTGAAGATGCAGTAGGCATGTTGCAAGTGGATTTTGCGAATCGAATGGTCGGTATGTGTATGGAACAATTTAGATCGTGCTTGACTTCTCATGCTGAAATGTGTCAACCGTTTTTTTAATACGCTTTGGAGCAACATGATGACAGTTGTTCATGACAATTACAAATGTTGCGTAAATCTGAATTATCAAGAGGCTTCATATGTATTTTTTAGTTGAAATTAATAAGCAGGACATGTGTATCTAAGTTATTTGTTTGTGCCTTCTTTGCAAATCCCAGGTATACTCTATAGTATCATATTTTCAATCTCACCTAACTGCATTCGTTTTGAGTGTTGTGAAATCGATAGTACTGAAAGATGTCTATTTCTTGCTTGATTTTTAAAAAATGTAATGCGTCCAAATCGGTGGGTATCCAAGTACCCACTCATACCATATATTGTAAGTATATTTAAAACAGATCGAATTTAGACTCTGCTCCATCTAACGACATAGACACACCTGTTAGATTACGCCTGGTATAAGAAATTTTGTTTAAACGTTCCTAAGGATTGAATTTGAGACTTTTTACATACTCTCGGTTCACTTGGCTGAAAGAGTCGGCTACGCCTGCGGTTATAACCTATCCATGTAAAACTTAACATGGATAGGTTATAACCGCACGCATAGCCGACTCTTTCAGCCAAGTGAACCGAGAGTATAGATGGTTTCAAATGATACCTAAGATAACTGATGAGGAATAACTCATTTTTGGATTTTTTTGCAAACAAGATAATTAGCACATCGCAGTCGCCACAAATCGTTGCTGGCAGATTTAGAAACCGTATAATAACATTAGATTATTATGAGTCATAAAGTACTAAACCGTTACTATATTCCAGGAGGTGGAATACTTGCAGAAGGAATGGTGCAGGAGGAGATTCGTTATTCAATTTGTCCAGAGTTGATAGTTTCCAGATTGTTTACAGAGCGATTGGAAGACAATGAAGTACTCGTGGTCACGGGTTGTGAAAGATTTACTTGTTATTCCGGTTACGCATCTTCCTTCAAATTTCAAGGAGATTTTACCGACACTTCAAAAGAAGATCCATATGGGAGAAAACAGACGCAGATTGTTGCAATGGATGCATACCATTTTAAATCGTAAGAATTTGAAGTTTTTACTCATTGTTTTACAGCGATTTAATGCTGCTAATTAAAATTTGTGTAGAAATAATAAATTTTCAGGTAGAATAGTTATAAGTTTCCAAGTTTAAAGTTACTCAAATGATTACCGCAAAACATTTTGGGCGATTTTGTTATCCAGAGATTTGGTCTGTTAATCTATAGGAATGAAGGTATTCTAGAACGCTGTTACTGACAAACCGTATTAGCTATCTACTTATTCATGCATTTCTTCCTGATGGACAGCAAAAGAGATATACGCGAAATGGAGAAAAATCATACTGGAAAATCGTATAAATAGATATTGCAGCACCCAACAAAATTATAGTCGTTGAAAGTTATACAAAATTGCGGCAAACACAATAATATTCTCAAAACAGCGAAAAAAGGCAAAATTTAGGATTGTTATAAATGTATTGTGAACCAATAACCATTGAGTAGGATTTTACCATTTAATTTATTTTTTTTACTATTTCACCATTTTGCCACGATTTTACTATTTTACTACTATACAAGAGATGGGAATCCATGCCAAGCATCTGCATATAGGAGTAACCGGTTAGGGTTTCTTACAGACTGATCAAAGCTATCTACTAATGCTGTTTCTAGTTTCGCCTTATGACATTCAGTGCAAAATTTTATATAAATCTAGCAAGTCCGAAGGAAAGCAACATTGATTGATACTAAAAAACCGACAAACGGCAATAACGCTTTTACGAGTTCGAGTAAGTGATTTGTTTCAAATGCATTTTCTTGTTTTAATTTTCAGCCACGAAAAGTGGAAACAATACGAAAAACATTTTGTTGACAGAGAACTGAGGAAATGTTTATGTGGCATCTACCCACGAAAGCACATTACGGCTATTGCAACTGGAAACTGGGGTTGTGGGGCATTTAATGGTGACCCTGAACTCAAATTCCTAATTCAATTACTAGCTGCGTCTCAAGCTCATGGAAGAATTCTGAATTTTTACACCTTTGGAAATACGCAACAGAAAAACAGAATTTCTAAATTCATGAAAACGTTGGAAGACAATAACACAACAGTAGCAAGACTTTACAAAGCAATTTTAAAATATGAAAATGAATGCAAGTTTACTGCAAGAAATTCATCAATTTTTGAATATATTGAAACTTACCTTAAAAGAAAAGTAGGTTGGTTTTCTGGCATATTTTAAACATTAAATTCTTAAATAATTGAAAATTTTGAAACAAGAAAAGTTGAAACAATGTATACCTTTTCTGTCCGTGTCATTGATTTCCTAATTACATCACAGTGACTAATAAATATTTAATAAAATCAAAAAGTTTCCAAAATAACATGACACACATAAAAATTTATTAAATACGGATTCCCAGAAGTCTACAGAAATGCCGATGTATGCGTACATGAATTTAATTATTGATTGTAACAAAAAATTAGTAATAATCTAATACAGTCGTAATAATTTAATTATTACTGAGTTAGTAAAATTAAGGAGCTGATTAAGTAATATTCAGTCTATATAGAGCTTGTCGTATCTCTGATGATGGATTGCTTGAAACGTTCCCCTTTGCCTGTAAAATTATTGCATAGTTTGTTGTAATGTAACGATTTGGTATTCGGCATTAAGATGTCATGTTATTAAATTTTGCACTTCACTCACATTTACACGTTTCTAACGCAATCAGATGCAAGATTTAATGCCCCCGAGATACCTTGTTCGACAGCGGAATCCGATATTTTCAAAACTTCTACAGAAAAAGTTATAGTTAAGTTTTGTGTAGTGATTAATATTTCTTTCTGTGTTCAGATTATTCCCAACCTTTTATGACAAACACAATATTTGTGTAAGTTGAGAAGTTGCGTTTCCCTCTAACCCCCTTTAGACTGTGAGACCCAGCAAATCCATCAACCATTAATTTTTCCAAAATCTGTTTGCAAGACACTCAGTAGTAGATTTTCTGACATCAAAACACATTCCAATATGCCTACCTTGAAAAACGTTTTTGGTAACAGCTAGGCACATTTTTGAAGGTCACCAAAACGTTTCAAGGTGGCACATTGAAATGTGGGAATGTCAAAAAAAACCACAGGGTCATCGACGCCTGTGATTTGTGGGTGTGGCCCACTTACTTTCTACCCGACAACAATTGAAGGTCAGGGGGTCATCGACCCCTTTAATTGGCTTTACAATTGTGGTTATATATGTGTGGCTGTGACTCACCCACTTTGCACTCTTTACCCCGGTTTATCGCATCATAGTAATGAAGAATTTCTTCCTGATGAACATCATTCGGGGCGGAAGCTCATAATTCGGTTTTTTAGCGACCATTCAGAGGTTCTTAACAGAATTTGCAGTTGCTGCGATGATTCCATATGGGTGGTTATCTAGATGATAACAATTGCCGGAGGATTTTGTCCTGTTAGTTCCAATGATACTTGTATACTTAACAAAAAGGCGCACGGCTGCGGTCTTTTTACCAATTATTTTGACCCATTTCGCCAAAAGAAAGGCATACGTTTTGACATATGGCCTTTCTAGCTGACATTGAATTAGTTCAATAGTAATTTGTATGAAAATGTGACAAAAAGTACATAATATGAATGCTACATGTTAAAAATATATGCTCAATGTTAAAAATATATGCTCAATGTTAGTTGATGAAATATATATGCACAGTATGCAAGTAGAGATATATGCAAATTAT
>JAQFYJ010000086.1:0-22060 GCA_034694685.1 Isotoma anglicana | reverse complement strand
CTTGGGCCAAAAATGTCGTGAGGATTTGGAGGTCCTTTGAATCCTTGGCCACTTTGAGGTACTTGACGAATCTCCCAAAGTCTCGAAACAGATTCTCATGAACTTTAGGGGAATTCATTTCTGAAGAGACTTCAACTTCTTTGATGAGAATTCCCGGATTTAGAGATGCACTTAGAAGACTGTTCAGCTCTGCATATTTCGTTGGTGAAATGCAGGCGAACGCAAATCCCTTCTGGATTGGGACTCGTCTTATCGTTAGAATGCGAGAGATTTCTTCATTCCAGGATTTACAAACTGCTCGGAATCCCATCAACTGTTTCTTGCCAAAGGACTTGAAAACCCGTTCGAGAAACTATAACGGATGAATTAGTTTAAATTTAAAAGTCAAATTATAAAAAGGGACTTTTACGTCTTTTTAAAAATAAAAGAGGTGACAAGTAACCTCGGGGAGGAGGATGATGGGGCTCCAATCCAACTCTTTCTCGTCCACTTCCACTTCCGGTGGAATAATTTCGGGGGAAATGACTGCAGGGATTTTTGCATTCTCTTTTTCGTCCACCCTGTCCAGCTCCATTTCCATTGTTGTCTCAGCTCAGGAAAGAAATTAAGTTTTCAATAAAAAGGAAGAAATTACGAGAAAATTACACTTCTATATAAGTATAAGATGACTGGAATTTTTTTTATTTATATGAGGGTCTTTAATTTTTTGAAATCGTTAAAAAGGAGACATTTAGAAATTTTAAATTATGATCCGGCCAGGCATAAAATGGATGACTTTGTAATGTTGTAATAATGTCAAATGTAGAAAGAGAATGAAGAAAGAAATAAAGAAAAAAGATGGGATAATTCACTGTCTGCCTCTTCTAGAGAATAAAAACTGTCCATTCATCATTGATATGATAAGAAGTAAATGTATCTTTTTATCCAAATCCAATATTGATCTGAATAATATTCACATTTTATCATATATTTATGACAAATACGAGTCAACTTGGAATTAGGTGAACTGCATTTGCATGGAATGGATGGAGTAGTAGAATAGTTTCCTACTTTGTCTCTCTGTGAAGAATAGACGAATAGTCCTCGCCGTCATTCCATTCGAGACAAAAATTTTCATTCAATTCCATCCAAATCAAGAATGGAATGAAAAGCAGTCATTCAATTCAAGTCGATTCCATTTAAGGGTTGTCTTGAATGAAATTCCCTTTGAATTGAATTGACGTTCTTGTAATACGATTTGGGTGTCTTTGTCAACAAGCGAATAACCTCATCATTCCAGAGTTTGCTAACTAGTCGACACTTTAACAAGTCTTCCTTCCCTAAATATTTCAGCAGCACTTCCACAATCTGTGTCCAAAATACCAATTAATTTTGTTTTCAAATTTAGAAAATATAATGAATTTATAAAAGATAATCAATGAAAGAGCAACTTACTTCATTATTACTTCCAACTCGTGTACCGGCGGAAGTGTCTAGTGTTGATGGGAGCCCCAACCTACTATACTGGACTCTACAAGCCCAGAGTACTTAGGACTCCGAAGAATTCGGTAAAGTGGTTGGGTCTCCCATCAAGGTTCATAGTGAAGAACAAAAAGGAGGCAGTAGACTAGTAGTGCTTAGACTACTTCACTCGTTAAACGTTTGACACTTTCAAATTTTAGTTGATTAGAGAAATATGGACGCTCTTGCAGTTGCAATAAAAACAAGAAGAGGAAGATTGAGGTAAAGATGACCAAGGCAAGAGGAAACTTTAAAGCGTTGGGTGAACTTAAATCGGAAGTGGATATCCAGGAGTCCTCTTCTTCAGCAACTCCACAAGAGTCATCGTCGTATGGAAGAAATTCAGGCACGTCAACAAGAGAATAAACCAGATGACTAAGGGCTGGAGGATGCTGCAGGAAGTGACATTGTGGCGGGACGGATTAGCAACCAGCAGAACAGCCTGCCAACAGTTAGAACAGGTGAACAGGCAAGCCGATAGAACAGGTAGAACAGGCAAGATACCTGTGGCGGCGGATTAGCCACCAGCAGAACAGCCTGCCAACAGTTAGAACAGGTGAACGGGCAAGCCGATAGAACAGGTAGAACAGGCAAGCCACCAGAACAGGCAGGCCAATGGAACATACAGAAAGACTGGCAGAACATGTTGAACAGGCAGAACATGTTAAACAGGCAGAACATGTTAAACAGGCAGGACATGTTCAACAGGCAGAACATGTTAAACAGGCAGGACATGTTTAACAGGCAGAACATGTTAAACGGGCAGGACATGTTCAACAGGCAGAACATGTTTGAACTGGCAAACATGTGGAACAGGCGGAAAAGCCAGAACTGGCAAACAGGAGAGAACAGGTTGACAAGGGAAAATATGTAGAACAGGCAAGCCACCAGAACAGGCAGGCCAATGGAACATACAGACAGACTGGCAGAACATGTTGAACAGGCAGAACATGTTAAACAGGCAGAACATGTGGAAAAGGCGGAAAATCCAGAACAACCAGAACTGTCAAACAGGAGAGAACAGGTAGACAAAAGAAAACATGTAGCACAGGTAGACAAGGGAAAACATGTAGAACAGGTAGACAAGGGAAAAAATGTAGAACAGATTGAACAGGAGAAATTGTAAACAGGCAAGTCAACCCAACCCAAGTCTGAGATAACCTAATATAATTAAACCTTAATGTGGCGGGACGGATTAGCCACCAGTAGAACAGCCTGTCAACAGTTAGAACAGGAGAACAGGCAAGCTACAAGAACAGGTAGAACAGGCAAACCACCAGAAAAGGTAGAACAGGCAGGCCAATGGAACAGGCAGAAAGGCCGAGAGAACTTGTTGAACAGGGACAACATGTTCAACAGGCAGAACATGTTAAACAGTCAGAACATGTTGAACAGGCAAACATGTGGAACAGGCAGAGAAGCCAGAACTGGCAAACAGGAGAGAAAAGGTAGATTAGGGAAACAGGTAGAAAAGGTTGAACAGGAGAAGTGGTAAACAGGCAAGTCAACCCAACCCAAGTCAACCCAAGTCAACCCAACCCAAGTCAACCCAACCCAAGTCAACCCAACCCAAGTCAACCCAACCCAAGTCAACCCAACCCAAGTCTGACCCAACCTAATATAATTAGGTATTAAGTAATTATAGAATAGACAATTAAGAATTATCGAAAATGAATGATTGTTTATGTAAATGCAATAAGTTAGAGTTAATACAAGAGCCACCTAGTGTTAAGTCATGAAATGTAATAGTTACGTGCATGCAACGTGTTTAAACTTGTAGTGTATCTGTACTATGTTAATGATTTGTAATATGTAAAAGATAGGATAAGTCATACGTATATGTATTTAATAAGAGTATATAGTTGTAAGAATGAATGAGTTTGAATCAGTCTTGTAGTTGAGTCCGCAGAGGACGGTCGCCCAGAGAAAGTGCTCTTAGTCACAGTAAAGTAAATAAATTGAGTTTTCTTAGTAATTTCCCAGTTGTTCCGAGTTTATTGAGTAGAATTTCATAGTTCCAGTCATCAGAAAAGGCAGAAATACCAGAGAACAGGAAGAGTATCCTGAACAGTCATAACTATCAGAGAACAGGCAGTAGTTTGAACAGGCAGAATAGCTGAGTAGTTTGAACAGCTAAATAGGCAGAATATCCAAACAGTGAGAACAGCAGAACAGTGAGAACAGTGAACAGTTGAACATCCAGAATTGGTGGATTTTCCTGGACAGCTGAATATCCAGAATAGGCAAGACATCCAGGACAGACAGAACAGACAGAACATCCAGGACAGCAAGAACAGGTGAACAACCTGAATAGCTGAACAGCCAGAGTAAGTTAAATAGTCAGAACAGCTAGAACAGCCAAGTGTAGGCAAACAGCCAAGTGTAGGCAAACAGCCTGAAGAGCCAAACAGTCAGGAAAATACAAACAGCCAGAGTAGGAAAACAGGCACCGAGCCAAAGCGACGCAATTGTTGACTTACAACCCAGCTTGAGGGTCAAGAGATTCAACTGATTTATTGCAGCCTTACAACCTATTTCAAATTAGGAGAAGTGAATTGCAAGTTAGCCTTACAACCTAGCTTGAAGTAGTTCCCACCAGCCTTACAACCTGGTGGAGTTAATCCTCGTAATTGAGCTATCGAAGAAGGAGGGTTAACAGATACGTCGGAGTTCCATCCGGGAACCACGTTTCTGCCTCTAAAACTATGGGCACTTCCGCCGGTTCCATAGTTGCGAATAATAAATTAGTAAGTCCCTCTTTTATAGTCCCTTTCAATTCCAATTGTTCCAAAGGACATTTTAATGAAAGTTATCGAGTTATCGTTACAGTTGATTCTAGTCACTAATCAATGAACAACTTTTGATTCCAGTGTGTAGAAAACCTGTTAAAATATTTGGGGAATAAGGAGGATTTGTTAAACTGTCGATTGGTCAGCCGACTGTGGAATGAAGAAGTGGTCCGCTTGTCCACAAAGTTCAGATGTTGCAATCTTCTTACACTAGCCGCTACATCAGCAGGGAAGAAAACTTTGCGAAAGTTTCATCTTCTACTGGAGGAATCAAAACATCCAGAACTTTTCTTAAATGTTGTAAATATATCTCAACAATACATAGTGATGAGATTCAACGCAACGCTCATTAACATTCCTGAGTGTGGCCAGATTCTCCAACAATTTGGACACCATGTGAAAAGGCTTGAGATAGATGATGATAAGGACTTCAGTGCTTTGAGCAGATGTCTAGGTCCGAATGGACACTGTCCCAATCTCGAGGATTTACAGTTGACCATTTCTGTTAAATGTAACAAAGATCTCCCTTTCTTCTTGAGACCCTTCGCACGTAAGATTGGAAGTCTTAAATTGACAAAACTCAAATTCCTGTACAATGAAGAAGCAGTTTCCACACCCACATCAATTGCCGGCTATTTAAAAGTTTTTGATGGGATTCTTTCAAACTCTGCTGGCATTGAGAACCTCATCATTATGCCAAGTATATCCTGCTATAAGCCAATAGATAAGGCCATAACCCATCGTTTTATTGAGTTGTTGCAGACTAAAGTAAACACAAAAAATTTGAAAAAGTTCCACTTGAAAGGGGACCTCTTGGATAGTTTCCACGCATTGAGTCTTATTAAGTTTGGATCAAATTTGAAAACCCTTTCTTTGTATGCAAATGACAGTACAACTGAATTGGAAAGTTCGACTGAAGAACGAAGAGAGGAGTTGCGAGAGTTTTTAAAAATTGTTGGGAACACCTTGGAGTCCTTCAGTCTTCATTTTAGTGCAAAGTCTAGCAGTGGATTTACTCTGTGTGACATTCCTTTGATGCCGAAGCTAAAGGAATTTTCCTGGTTTGTGGATTCAAACCTGGACGAACCAAAAAGTTTCCACTTTTTAAAGAATCTCCATGCACTAAGGAAGTTAGACTTGGGAGGAGTGGAACCTCGATTTGATTCCATGCTGGAAAGTTCAGTATTGACCACACCTCCTTTTGTTCACAAGGGACTAGAGGAAATTGACGTAGGGGAAAATCCCTGTAGCCCAAGAATGATTGAAAATTTAAACATCGTATTTCCAAATTTGACTTGGCTGGAGATTGAGCCAAAGAGTGGACGTGGATCTTCTGTGGAAGAACACAAATCCTGCTTACAACAATCTTTATTTTTCATCTCGAAAATGAAAAGTTTAAAAGAGCTATACATTACCTTTTCTCATTGGGAATGCGAGGAATCGTGGGTGGATTTAAAAGAAGCGTTTTCATGCCTTAAGGAAACTCCGAGTAAGTTATTTAAAGATTTTTTCTATCTTATGATTGATATGAATTATTTAATGGTTGTGCCTTGTGTTAGAGAGTCGTTCTTTAATTGTAAAACTGAAATAATAAAATCTAAATTTGAGAATTATTTGTTTCCTCTTCTAGATTTGGAACAGTTGGTGCTCCTCGGACTACAAGAAGAGGATTTCAAGGCTAATTTGGTAGCAGATTCACTTCCGGCTCTCCTGGGGACTCCTAAGCTACGACGAATTGAATTTTATATCGATTATGTATGAATAAGTGCATATTTTAAAAGTTATTAATGTACATTGCTTTTCTCTACTCTGGAATTGTTAACTTTGTCTTTTATTCATTTATTTTCAGGAGATAGAGGACATAGATGAAGTGGATTTGAAAAAGAAACTCCTTGAGCTCAGAGATCGCTTCGCTGAATTTAAAGTACGTCTAGAGTCGATGTAAAAACACAAACCAGTGATGATTGATTTCCTCTTTGGATTAGTCTTCTTTACTTTTTTGATTAAATTAAATTTAAACTTAAAAGAAATGAATAAATTTATGAAAGGATTTGTAAAACCCTGTATGTCTACGTTTAAGTCTATGTTAAATTAATTGTTTATAGTATTTATACTGTTTGTATTTTGAACCCTACGCTTGTTAAAATTTGCAATTTCATGTTGTCTCAAACATTGGAGGGTTCGAAACATTTTACAAGTTGCAACTTGCAACTAAAGTGAAAGCAGAACTATGTGAAAGTAGCTTATTAAGGGAACAGACTTAAATATTTTACAGAATTACAGAAGAATTGAAGCTGTCTGAGCATTTAATTAAAGTATGGACTAAAATAAGTTAATTAATTGAACGCTATGTTAACTCAAATTAATTTTTCTTGTCCCTATAAAGTCTGTATACATTTGTAAAATGTAAAATAAAATGAATTCAAATTAGTTTGATGTTGCGGAATCCCAATTTAATACCAATTAATTAAATTATCAATTGATACCAATGGTTACATTCAATGATTAGATCCACTGAAGCGTTCTCCATTCGCTATAATAATATGCCTTTGCACATTGCATATTTCATCAAATCCCATCTTATGTGCTCCGCCCACGCATTTCCTTTTTACCATGCTTTCAATTTGAATTGTAATTCAATCAACTGCCTTCTCATTTTTCTTGTCACTTTGGTCGGGGCTCTTTTTCTTCAAATTTACAACGATTTCAAAAATCGATCCAAAACCAGTTTTATTCAGAGTCCTGTGAATGCACAGAATTAGAATTACAAATTCCAAGGACAGGTAGACAAAATCGAGATGAGTTTGAAACCTCTCACATTTTAATTCAAAATTTGATTTACATCTTTTCACTTTTCAAATCCGTATTATTTACTTTTATGTTTTGCATTCAGCTTGAGCAGTCAATTGAGGAGGTTTTAAAATTTCAATATAATTCTGAAATTGACGATGGATCCGAAACAGTTTAAAGATGCCCGGGATCACAATCGACAGAAGATTCAAGAAGAAATTATTGCAAATGGACAGGGAGTGACTTGGGGCTACAATGAGTGATGAGAAGCTCAAAAAAACTCACGAGTATGAGTACGATTGAGAAAAAGTTTAAATATAAAAATTGTGAATGTTGGATCATGGTGGAAAATTCTAAGTTACACCTATGGTCATCTGAATAAGATTCAAGGGATATTCTATATCAAATCATGCACATACTGTCTATTCTGCTCATTCCTATTCTAAAGTCCCACGAAAAGGATAATCTAACTATTAAATCATGTTGTTTATACTTCATAAATTATATTACAACAACATGCTTTTTAGTAATTCAAAGTTAGTAAATTTTTATTTTAATGTTAACTGCGTGTGTAGAAAAATAAGTAGGAATGTAGAAAATTTGGATCACCGAATTTAAATTTTACAAAATTACTAATTTTTTTACAGTTCATGCCAAATGCACTGAAAACTGGTTTCATAAATTCAATAGTGCAGTGTTTTTTAACTCCAAAACTAAAATCATAAATTAGGACTTTTAACTTGCTTGATATATATTTTTAAAGTTCATCAAAACTTTTTTTTCCTAATTAGCAACTTTTCGGCGATTTACTGAATTACTATTTAATTTCCAGAGGGTTTTTACTTTATAATTTTTTTGTGCTGAGCCAAATAAGCATGAACAATGACAAAGGAAAAGTTTTAAAGCTTCAATCATACAATTCTGTTTTTGCGGAAATTGTAATTAAATCTTTATTTAGATTTCACGGCAAAGCAGCTTGTTTGTTTGAAAGTTGGGAAGAATTCTTCAATGAGATGTGATTTTTTTTCAAACTGCTTAAATTTTTCATCTATATCAGCGCGCTTTGACAAAGCGCAAAGGTCGCGCTTCAGGGCGCAAAATTCATAAAAATCATTTTATATATGATTTCATATCTACGAAACTTTTGAAAGTCAAATATGGTGGTTGCGCGCGCTTTTGAACGTCTGTGCGCGCTCATGAGTGCTTTTATGTGCTTAAAACTAAAAAATACATAAAAGTCCTGTGATACATGATTATACATCCAAAAATTGTCAGGAACTCAACGGAAATGGTTGCGCGCGCATCAGTACTACTGGGAGCGCGCTAGAGCGCTTCAAAGCATTCAAAATAGAAAAACCCATGCTATACAAGATTTTGCAATCCAAAATTCAAAAGAAATTCAATTGCATCGGTTGCGCGCGCAACAGAAATACAGTGCGTCCTCTAAAATGCTTCAAAGTGGTAACAATTTTTGGGCATAAAATCATGTTATACCTGATTTTATATCCAAAAATTGACAGGAATTCAACTACTATGGTTGCACACGAAACAAAATCTCCGTGTGCGCTCTAAAGCGCTTCAAAGTGCTCAAAATCGAAAAACTCATGTTATACGAGATTTTAAATCCAAAAACTCAGGAATTTAACGGAAATGGTTGCGCGCGATTTAGAGCCACCCTGTTCGCTACAAAGCGCTTCAAACTGCTTCAAAGCCCTCAAATTTGAAAAACTCATGTTATACATGAATACATATCCAAAAATTGTTAGAAACTCAACGAAAATGGTTGCGCGAAATTCAGAAACACCTTTCCCGCTCCAAAACGCTTCAAAGCGCTCAAATTTGAAAAATTCGTATAATGCATCATTTAACATCTAAAAATCATTATAAATTTATTTTAATCAGTTGCGCGCGATTCAAAACTACCGTGCACGGTTAAATTTTTGTTTTGAAACGTCCTTTTGTTTCAAAATGTTCTTCTGAAATGCAAAAAAAGTATCAAACGTATGGCTTTCGCTACTTGGTTATACCCGTTTGATTTGGTTTATTCTAATTGTCTCAATTTACAAAACACATGATTCATATTGACAGACATTTATGTTAATTACCCTAAAGCCGACATTTACATACAAAATACACATCACAATTATGGACAAATATATCTCTCTTAAATTCAAGGTATCTTTATCATTAGAATTTCAAATTTATAATCAAGATATGAAAATGTGTCTTAAACAGTGATTTATTTTTATGCCTCAAAATTGGTTTCTTCTGTGCCTTACATACAGGTACATCTTATTTCTCGATTTTAGGGTAATATTATGGAAATTTATCTAGAATTCAGCATCAATTTTTTCTGATGCAGATCAGATAAATTTAACTAGTACATGAGATCATGGATGGAGAAACACTCAATAACCTATATTCAATATGACTGAAAAAGATACGGGCACAGAAAATTTTGTATGAGAAGCATATTATGGATTTCACAATATCTTTAAAATGTCTCAGGAATACTCCTTGTTCTCCTTAGAACCCTAAATTTTGCAGCTAAAAGCAGTTTAATGATAAATTGGGTAAATTTTATAAAGTATTCACTTATTAAATTCAAGTTTGAAATAAACCTAGGTACACAGGGTAACCAAGGAGCGGAAGCGGTGAATTTGAGACCTGTGTGACCTTTTCAGTACCCTATGAAACTTTTAATCGATTTTCAACTACAAATATCCCGTTCTTTTCAAACCCATAATCTCATTTTTTACCGTTGCCCGTTGGGGGTGTAACAGTGGGTATCACATTGCATATGTACAGAAATAAAAATAAATTTTAACTAGTAAAAGAAATGTAAAACAGCATTTATAAGTATACTAGACTAAGGACCCGTGAGTAGGAACTCTCACGGGTCTAGCAATCAGCGGCAGGTCACAGGGTCGCCGCGATAATCGGACCTTGCTGATCGATAGACCTTTGAGATTTCCCACTTACCGGTATTTAGTCAAGCATTCCTTTTCTGATTACTTGCTTAAAAGCTTTAGTTCGTTATAAAGCAGAGAAATGTTTCCTCTCTCTGAAATCTCTTTGCCTTAGCCTGTGTAGTGTTGGGAGTAATAAGAATGTGAGAATTTTTTCATCTTTACTTTTATTTCTTATACCCTTTGCCAAAGTGATTTACAGGTGTAACCTATGACCCTGTATTAAGATGGAAAGAAATCATCGTTTTTAAGAGTTGAATCGACAGAAGTTAAATATAGATAAAGCCCCAGGCTAGACACCTGGGCATTCCAGTAGGATTTAGGTTAGTCAAATTATCTTAAAAATATTGGAGTCTTCCTGGCAGAGATAACCGAAAGACTCCACATCCTGGTGATAAGAATTCTCCAACCCAACATAGCTTTAGTTAATACTCTCTAGCTGTAAGTAAGATTTTGTCGACTGATGAACAACTTCTGTTTAACCTGTAAAGGTAAATAAATCTCAATTTGCCTCTATCCACTTGCATTCTAGCCAAATTATTGCTCTCCGAAACATTAAAATCTCCTTGTTTCAGTCCGACGAATATCAAAACCTAGAACTTGGCCAAAGAACACGTCACAAATGATACCGAAACCCTTCAGGATTTAAAACCTTTAGAAATTAACAATATAAAAAATTAACATAAATAAAATTTCACAAATTTAAAGTAAAAAGAGTAATAAGTTTGCCGTTATTTGTAAGGAATTGATCAGACTATTACGAATTTATAATGAGTTTCGGATTAACACCGATTAAATAAATATGAAGAAGAAATACAAGAGGGGATTTGACTTGTTAAATGTTTATAGATTTAAAAGGTGCCTCTCAGCCAGAGGCCGAGAGGGGAGAAGTAGATAGAAGACAAGTGAATCGCGGAGTTTGTGGAATGTTTCAACTCATAGAATATAATACCTGACTTGATGCATTCAAGCATCAAGTCTTACATTGAAGTATTTTACCTCGATAATTAAGTTAGATTACGATCAGACATCAGAAGCCATAAAATATGATAAATGGCTTTCAATAAAATACTATATTATCTTAAAACGTATTATCTATTTTGCTGTCTTCTTACATCCCCAACACAACATAAAGCTTACCGGAGCTTTGATCTAACAAAATTGCAAACTAATTAATAAATATTCATCTAAGTCAACATTTTCCAATTTTCTTATTACCAAATTAAACTTATGATATCGCCATCTACATTAATTCTCATACATGATAATTCTAATGTCAAAACATTCGTTTATTATTACATCAAACATATACCACATAGACAAGGTTTAACTAAAGTGAATTACACACATACAAATGATTTCATCCTTATCTTATTTAAATTAATCATAGAGGAGAAGGTCAGTTATAAATACATAAAATTATGAGTCGAACTTTTAACACACAAACAGAAAGTATGTATCCCAACATACGGTATCGGTATTCTCTATTCAGTATTTTTTAAGTGTTAAAAAAGTACTGAATAGAGAAACATTAAAATATTACAACCAAAATCTCTGAACACCCTATTAAGCCTGATTAAGAATAAATCGAAACGCGTCGCATTTTGGGTGAAAATACTAGTGTTAGTGTTTTATTTATTTATTTATTACCACAATAATCGATTAACAGTGAATTTAAGTGCTTCTATATTTATTGCATCACTTAAGAAAACATTTTTAATTTCAAAATTATGATAAAGCCTGTACATCATAAAATTAAAGATTACAAAAATTTTAACTACTACAACGATTGAACTATCTCGTACAAACTGGGTTTTACTTTTTACAATTTTGAAGTATATATATATAGGTAGTGGTAATGCAGCCAAAAGTAGTCTGTGATTGTTTTTTATATTTTATACAACCTGTGCGTAGAATATTGAATAGTAGAATACGAACATAAATTTCCTTCCTACAAGCTTCTCCTATTATCTCCTTCCTAAAACCTTCTCCTTTCATCTCCTTCCTACAATCTTCTCCTGTCATATCCTTCCTACAACCTTCTCCTTTCATCTCCTTCCTACAACCTTCTCCTATCATCTCCTTCCTAGAACCTTCTCCTTTTATCTCCTTCCTACAACATTCTCCTGTCATATCCTTCCTAAAACTTTCGCCTTTCATCTCCTTCCTACAACCTTCTCCTTTCATCTGCTTTCTACAACCTTCTCCTTTAATCTCCTTCCTACAACCTTCTCCTTTCATCTCTTTCCTACAACCTTCTCCTTTCATCTCCTTCCTAAAACCTTCTCCTTTCATCTCCTTCCTACAACCTTCTCTTATCATCTCCTTCCTAAAACCTTAATTTATACTATATCGTAGGAAATTACCACAGAAAATAATTTTATGCGTGGCTTAAATGTGTCAAATGATTTATTGAATTTAAGTATATTTTTATAATCTCACTGATATTAAAAATATTGTTTTATTACATGTGCCTGGGACGTTTTGAGTTTTGTAATCTGAAAATAATTGTCGAACATGACGTCGCAATATAATATTGATGTATTTGCTTAAGTATTCAATACTTTCGAGGTAAACGAAACTGATCACTTTTTTCAAGTTGGAATCATAGTATTCGAAACAGAAATTATAAATCATCGTGTGTGTAAACATGAACAATATTAGGTTTAAAGTCAGGAATTAAAATAAAATGAATTGTTCACCACTATTCGTTTCTATTAAAAAGTGGAATTGATGGAAATCTAGGGATTCAAATCTATTCGCAACTTGCTCAAAATTTTGATGGCTTGCACATCGCAAGCCACTAAAATATTTGTGGTCAAAACCTTCACTTTTTATTGCGACCTTGGCGGTGGTCCTACAGGGCCCATTTACCAACTATAATCCAAACTATGTCGGTTAGAACGTACTAAAGTCTAAGACGCTAGAAGAAACCGTTCAGAAGTTATCGACTTCACAGACAAGAAACATCATAAACTCTTTGTATCTTATATATATACTTTGTAAGGTGCTATAAGCGTACGCATGCATGTGAATGTGAATATCATGTCAAAGTTCATTCAGATAATGACTGTGTAGACTTTGACACGATTTTATAAATTGGGTTTCATTGATCAGAATGGTTGGTAAGGAATGTAAAATTAAATTGTTTTTTCTAATAAAATCAAGGACTTTTTGCATTGTATTATTTTAATACCTAATTTGCACACGCTTCGCAATGCATTGTTCAAGCTTAAAAGTATTTAAATTTATAGTAATGTTAAAAACAAAGACAAGGTTCTTATGTTACTTGTTATTTGAATTTTTAAACTAAACTCTCAATGAAACCGTATTGATTAACATAACAATTCAATATTTCTTGGAAAATGAAACCTTTGGGTTTAAACACATATAGTAATGAATGATTAAAAACTTAAGGAAGAACATAAAAAGATAAACCTTACTTTAAAGACAAAGACGAAACAGACATTTTTAAAAATGAACTAAGGAGACTTAAAATAAAATCAGACGTATATTTATGTTTTGGTAACTGTAGTTTTATTTTACAAAAGAATAAAACTCAAACAATAATATAAAAGAAGTTGATTATTAAAAATCCAAATAATTTATAGATAGTTAGATAGATGTTTTAAAACTAATTTAGTTATTAATAAACTTCCTTATGTTGCAATTATACTTGACAATTAGGTATATTATGGCATCCATTTTCCGACGTTGAAGCCTAAAGTTGATTAAATAACAATTTTCTTAAATATATATGGAAGATTCCCCATCTGGAAGTCTATTCTAGATTATTTTAAGAACTAAACATACGAATTATTGCGTAAGTATATATAACTATCAAATCAAATTAATTCGATTCAAACGATACAAATTCGATTCAAACGATACAAATTCAATTGAAACGATACAAAATCAATTGAAACGATACAAATTCGATTCAAACGATACAAATTCGATTGAAACGATACAAAATCAATTGAAACGATAGAAATTCGACAATGTATTAATAATCGCCATCTAAACCAGTAAGTCTTTTTCTGTCTTGTGGAGCCTTGACACGCTTTTTTAAGTTTGGTGAACCGTCAACAAAAGCATCTGAAATAATTTCAATTAGTTTTACCCTTTAGAACTGACAACGAAAAAATTTTAAATTAATTAGCAGTTGAGAAAGTATACTTCAAACACGGTTTATTTATTTAAAATTGTTAGATAAAAATTACCTAAAAAGATTGTTACTATCAGCAGCAGTATGATCCAAAACGTAAGATTGAAATTTTTCATTTTGTACGAGTCCTGACTTGACAATTACTAAAAAGTGTTGTTTACGAATGAAATAAATATCGACTTATAGAAGATAATATTATTTGCATGATTTTTGTATAGTTTGATTGACTATAAAAAAGTAATGTTTCTTTGTTTACAATAATGAATCTACGAAGAAAGGGTTGCGAACAAAGGGTACGCGAAAAAATGGTAGCGAAAAAAGGGTATGGCGAAAAAGGATCTGGGAAAAAAGGGTACTACGGATAAAGGGTACTGAAAAAATAGGGTACTACGATTTGAAAGTGACGAATAAAACCCCAAAAAATATAAATGCTAATAAACCTTAGTAGTACAAGGTAACAAAGGAGCGAAAGCGGAGCATGTTTGACCCTTTTGACCTGTTAGAACCCTTGCGTACCTTTAGAAATCATTACGCACCCTTATGTTACCTTAGAAGCCATAAAGTACCATAAGAAACCATAAAGTACCAAAAGATTCAAGTTTTGTGTTTTTCGACAGTATTTCAATAGCAGTTCAAAATGGAAAGTTCCAAAGTTTTAAATTTTCGTTTTTAAACGTTCTATTGTTTCAAAATGTTCTACTAATCACTGAAAGGCAACAAAAGTTGTAAACGTATTAGTTCCGCTACTTGGTTATACCCGTACCCGTTTGATATAGTTTGTTTATATTAGTTAAAAACAGCTACTACTCCAAGATGGGCATTGTGACCACCCCAAGGTCACAATAAAAAGGTCAAATTTCTGACCCAATGTTAAAAATAGGGGACATTGTTTTCCGAAATTGCTTGTTGCTTTTCCTCCACAACCGCATGCTTTCTGTAAAGCACATGCAAGGGTACCTAAAGATTTTTAAAGGTACCCAAGAGATTTTAGGGGAACCTCAGTGTTAAAGGCTACCCAAAGTTTTTAAGGGTACCTAAGTTATGACATATTCTCCGCTTCGGTCCCTTGGTTGTGGTTTTACACAGGCTTATTAGCATCTGTAGTTGTTGCAGTTTTATACGTCATATTCTAATCGTAATACCCTATATTCGTAGTACCCTTTATTCGTAGTACCCTTTATTCGTATTACCCTATTTTCGCAGTACCCTATATTCGTAGTACTCTTTATTCGTAGTACCCTTTATTCGTAGTACCCTTTATTCGTAGCACCCTTTATTCGTATTACCCTATATTCGTAGTACCCTTTTTTTCAGACCCTTTGTTCGCTACCCTTTCTTCGTATATTCCTTAGTAAGTGCGATATAGTAAATGCTACGAATAAGCCATTTAAAATGAACAGAGAAACGCATATTCCGTCCAACCCTTAACAGAAATATTGAGTGTTAAATACAGTATGCATAGTTTTAAATGAGAGTTATTACAATCTGCCAGAGCTGGGTAACCCCAGATTGAAGAATAACAGGATTAAAACTTGGATGTAAGATTAATAATCCTTAGTTGTCGCGGGACGAATGAATAAACAAAAATTATCGAATAGGATACAAATTATAAATATCAGAAGCTTATAATATAGATAAGGAATATATTTGTTTAGGTTAGGGTATAACTAAAATATTTTTGAAAATATTTACAAAAATATGTACAAAATATTTACAAAATATTTAAAAAATATTTACAAAAATATGTACAAAATATTTACAAAAATATGTACAAAATATTTACAAAAATATGTACAAAATATTTACAAAAATATGTACAAAATCTTTACAGAAACTATTTAGAAGCATAAATATTAGAGCACAAAGGTAATAATAGAGTCAGTCGTGTCTTGTAATTCGAATCATTAACATTTCTCTTGTCCAAGAAATAACAAAATATCTTGTAAAATATCTAAGAAATATCTTACAAAATATCAGTAAAATATTTAGTAAAATATCTATAAAATATCTAGTAAAATATCTACAAAATATCTAGTAAAATATCTACGAAATATCTACAAAAATATCTAGTAAAATATCTGCAAAAATAGCTAGTAAAACATCTACAAAATATCTAGTAAAACATCTACAACATATCTAGTAAAATATCTACAAAATATTTAGTAAAATATTTATAAAAATGCTTGGAAAAATAATTCGAAAATAAGATGGATTTGTTCTTTGTTGATAAGGTATATAGTCAAGTGTAAAAGTTAAAATTTACTCAGTTGATTGCTGTAACTCGTGGAAGAAGGTTGTCCAATAAAAGTGCTCTCTGAAGCCAGTTAAAAGTGTAAACCATACGACCGCTGTTGTTAAGCACCTTTTTGATTGAGTAGGTAACTTTGTGGAATTCGTCTCGGCAACTTCATCTTTTCATCACTAAGTTTCCATCGTGGACAGCAAAAGTGCACTCAGCTTCCCTAGCGTTGTTGATAGTCCATATTTGTAAGCAGAAGTGATTTGAAGACTAGAGATTAGCCGGCGCTATTGATCCTAAAGAACTTTTCCATTGTTAAGAAAAATTATTGGTTTGTGAAAGCCAGGATTTACGCCCCTGGTTTGCTAGCTTCTACGAACGAGATATCGAAGAAAGAGAAGACTAGCAACTTTAAGTCGCATCCGGCGACATTTAATGGTCCTTCGAACCGGATCGTCGATTCTATAGAAATACTGTTCAAGTGATAGTGATACAGATTGAAGTATAAGGACAGTACGAGTGTATTGACGGTCAGTTAAAGTGAGTAGCAAGTAGCAAGTGATTAAAGTGAGAGAGTTCATCCCGGTCAGCACAGAAAGCATCCCGGAAGACTGAGACATGCAGCTGAAGTCGTTGTAGTAATCAGTAGTAAGTAGTCATCTGTTGACAACCGCCATCTGTTGGCAAATAAGCGACCCAATTGTGGACTTACAACCCAGCTTGAGAGTCAAGAGATTCAACTGATTTGTAGCAGCCTTACAACCTGGTGCAAATTAGGAGAAGTGACTTGCAAGTTAGCCTTACAACCTAGCTTGAAGTAGTTCCCATCAGCCTTACAACCTGGTGGAGTTAATCCTCGTAGTTGAGCTTTCGAAGAAGGAGGGTTAACAGATAGGTCGAGGTTCGATCCGGGAACACTTACTCATTAATCCCAGTAACCGAGCTAATTAATCATAAGTCCCATCTTCAAGTAGTAATGAAATTAATCCTTTATCCAAAGTAGTTATGACTACAGATTGCCAGGCAGGGGGATAAGGTAACGTCATACCTCCAAAAAATTTAAAAATTCGAATTCTGGGGCCTCATGTCCGGGATTAGGCCCCAGAAGAATTATCTTCAAAATCTCTAAGACATGCGATGTATTGTATTAAATGAATGAAATTGAATACAGAATTCCTTAAAATTCACACACTAAAACCGTTCCTGATGTTACCAAACTGAAATGCATTTATTTTATTGATGACTTTAAAAGAATTTTGATTCATGCATTTCTTCTAAGAATTATATTTATATTTCAAAAAAATATTTCAATAAAAAAATTATATTTCAATTGCGTTTTCTACCACAGACTTGAGAACAATACAATATCGATATTGTATTGTTCTCAAGTCTGTGTTTTCATTCAATTTATAGTAATAATACATTTTTATGATTTTATAGTGCAACTTTAATATTTTTTGGCATTTTTATTGCATTTAATTTTACATTAACTAGAGGATTTTATTTGCAAGCGTTTTTCATCCTTACTTAAGAAATGATATTTGTCTCTTTAAAAAGTAATGTTTTGGCAAAACTATTTTAAAGTTAATTTTTGAATAATTTTAAGTTTTTCATTGCCATTCATCCCACCACTACCACCTGAGACTTGAATTGAGAAGGTTTAATTGTTTTTAAAAGTGAACAATGAAAACAGTATTTTGTAATTTTTATAAATCCTCAAGATTAATTCAATTTTTTTTGAAAACTTCTGTGATAAAAACGGCTACGAAGTCTTAAAATGCTGCACGTATTCAAAGTGTTCATAGTTACTAGTTACTGGATGCTCATCCCGGACATGAGCATCCAGAAATTGAATTTCTAAATTTTTTGGAGGTATGACTCTACCTTATCCCCCCTGGAAATCTGTAGTCATAACTACTTTGCCTTTATCCTTAATGTCGCGGTCACATTAATCCCACTAATTCCATTAATTTCGGGACTAATCTTTCTTTCATTACTCATCAAATAGTTTTCTTATGATAGCCAAAAAATTGCTTGAAACAGGGGAATTAAAAAATTTTAAATTCAACTTTTTCCAGTTTATTAAGTTTTAAAATTTGCAAAATTTTCCCAAACTGAGTTTTCACAACAGCATAGCAGTAGTCCCTTATGAAGCGGCTTTTGATTATGACAGGATTGATACTTGTCATCAAAGACATTATTGTCCACTATATGAAACTTTTGGACTATTCTAGTTGTACCGAATGTGTCATTATCCAAATTATATATTTTTTAAATTATTCGGAATAATAATTATTGAAAAAGTCAGTTGCTCTAATACCTAGTTTAATATTGATAAAAATATATCTAAAATTTTTAGTTTTATTTCTGTTTAAAAATTTTTTAAATTCGTCATGTTTTATTTTTTATTTTTTTAAAGATTCAGAAAAAATATCCTCCGGATTAATTAATCCTTAATCCCCTGAAGCCCACAAATAAATTAATCCGAATTTAAAATAATCCCGAATAAGTTTACAGTTGAGTTTCTGACGGTTTTTAGATAAGAAAACAAAGCTTGGATGATTTTTGTGAATTTTATGCCCCAAAACACACACAAAGCGCGACAAGGGCGCTTAGGCGCTGCGAGCTAATTTTCAATACCAATATTCTTTGAAAAATAATTAATCAAGAGCCAAAATATTGCGCACGATCCTCTCAACCGTTCGAAAGTATTCGGTGTGACGGACAGACACACCAGGCCTCGTAAATCAGCTGTCGCTACTTATTCAACTAGAGATGAAATAAAAGTAAATAAATTGTCTTGTTTGTAAATAAATATTTAGAAATGAATAAGTGTGCGCTGAAAAGTTTTTTTTATTTTCTTTTGTATTTAAATTTATATTTAAACGATAACAGTAATTTTCGAATGCGCAATGTTATTATTTACCTATTTTAAACGTTGTATAAGGGTTGGCTAGCACATAGAGACTTTAGAACTATAACGCAAAGTCGTCTTTCTCAGCCTCGTAAACCAAAAGTAGATTTTAACTAATCCTTATGGAGTTTTTGGCTTGTGAACTAATGAAATGTTATGGAATTTTTATCCAACTCGCAGTTTTTCATAAGCAAATTTTATAAACCTTTTTCTGTGTTATAATGAAAGTTAAAACTGATTTTAGGTTTAAATGGGCTGGACTCGGTTGTATCTAAGGTGCACAGGTATCTTAAATCGATTTAGTATTTTTAGTAAATTGAAAATGAATAGCTTTAAATTGTTTACTTCATAACTAAATAGCAAAAAATGTAAAAGGCATAAGAATAAGTAGGTATGAAAAAAGGTCAGAAGGTTACTGAATGCTATTATTTCAGAAGCATTTTCATTTTGAACTGTGCTTTCTCTTTTTAAAACTGACAGTACTATATTTTGACGATCTTTATCTAGAATGTTCCAGAACCTCATAATTCCACTCGTAGACAGTCTTGTCAATGTCGTACTAAACATTTCACTAAAACTACTCCGAAATCTCCAAAACATCTTTTGCGTATTTAAATTATCTTTAACGCTGAAGCATTTATAATTTGGCAACAGTATTTCAAATCGATTTACACGAAATGATGTTAAAGAGCTTTCAAAATAGTTATCGTACAAAGCGTACTTTTCATTTTGTCCTTCGGCTAATAATTTGGATAAATTCAGATCGAGATCATCAGTAAACGACTCGGGCAATATCTTAACATGCTGTGTTACATTAAAAGTTATATTTCGCTTTCTAAACTCATAACCCAAATAATATTCTATTTCTGCAATTGTTTCGTATGTCTTTGTGTATGCAATTACATAATCATCATTAATCACCTCTGTAAGATTGGCTAGAGGAGATATGAAAGCAGGAACAATAAGAGCACTTGTTATGAAATTCTCATATATTGAAAAGAAAAGAAAAATTCCAAATGAAAAAGTTATAAACAGAGGACTTTGAACAAATGCAGCTTGACGCCAAAACAGCTTCAAAACTTGTAAGCTCGAGTCTGTTATCTTACGAAACTTAAGTGGTCTTAGTTGAATCACTGCTGAAATAAGGAACACGTGACCAGTAATAATAGCTAACGCCAACCAGACTTCCATTTTGAATGGAACCATCCACATCATATACTTTGCAAACACTGAATCTGTACCGAATGATACACGACTTTTAATGCAGTATATAAGTCGATCAGCTGATTCGAATGCATAAGAAACTGAATAAGTTGATTTGAATTCCTTGATTTTTGTAGGGCTAGCAACAAACCCAAAGTCGCTTTTTAAACCTTCTTGAATATTAGAAATATACTTTGCAGTTAGATTTTGAACTTTTACAAAAGTTTCCATCATAATTATTGTTGTACTACAATCACTTGTATAATACTGTTCCTCAATATTTTTGGACCAAGGACTATGTAAGCAAAATGGCATACCGTTGCTTTCTATTGTTGTTAACAACGGAATTTTTTCTTGTTTCCATTTCCCCCGAAATGTTAGGAGATTTACGCTTAGTAATGCTTGTTTGACTGGCACAGTTTGAAATTCATGTTTACACACAGAACACAAATAGTACCAGATGTGGTCAATGTTGGTTGTATTGGATTCAGAATAGAAAAGAATCTTAATGGATAATCGTTTCAGAAAAAAGGGGACAGGGTCGTTTGGAAAATCCTTTTTCTTGAAATTTGCTGGATTAAACACTATAAAAGTTGAAAGTTGGCTGCTTTTGAAAGCGTATGCATTATGTTGTATATGTTGCCAAATAACGGAAAAGTCATCGTTGTCACTTCTGACTAGAACTGTGACATAGCATTTCTCTACTGTTTTATCAGGAGTTAAAAAATGTCCGTGTTTTTCAGAATTTTGAATCGTGTAAACTTGACTGGAAAATTTATGTTCCATTAGAATAGATTCTACTTTATCCATTGTATTCAAATCTTGCAAAAAAAACTTTATTTGGATGCTGCAACTTTTGAATGAGCTTAAAAAAGAAGGCTTTGAGTTTGCAGAAACACAAACGCTGCTCATACAGAATAGGCCAATTCGTAAAATCTCCAGAAGTCGCATTTTAAAAGGGTTCTTCAGTGTTAACTCCTAAAATAATACAAATTAAATTTTATTTGAGATTAATTTTTCTTTTCATCAATATCCAAGAACCATGTTTGGGTTGATCCAGCTCTGATAAAACAACAAGTTTAAAAATTACAAGAATTGTAAATGGGGAATAATTAAAAATACACTAATGCGTTTAAATTTAAACACAGGAGAAAAAGTATGCTATAACATATTATACAACTTTGATAGATAGGACAACGCATAATGTATAAAGCAATACCATGGATTGCTTGAACAGCAATGTGGAAGAAAATCTGCATTTTGGATGAAAATAAATATTGTCAATCATTGTTTTGGAACGAAACAATTGAACATGTAGAAAACGTCTTCATTGCTAAAGCTAAAGGGCTGTTTATACTACTAAGGTAATTTACCATGATGCAGTTTTAATTCATATTTGAACGAAAGAGACACAATGAACTGATCATTGATTCTGACTGACTTTGGAAATTTTACATGCATTTAAATGCACATTTGCATTTTTTGGCG
>JAQFYJ010000085.1:0-22149 GCA_034694685.1 Isotoma anglicana | reverse complement strand
ACCTTTTTACCATTTTACCACGATTTTACCATTTTACCACCAAAGGGGGGTGGTAAGTGGTAAATTAACAACCTTGGTCATTATGTGTGATTCCTCGCTATAAAATAAAAATAGGTACACTAAAATAGAAATCCCCGTACATACGTGGAAACCTGGTTATGATGATACTTTAGACAAATTGAGGGAGGGTAACTTATTTTTTTCGACATGACCGCTGGGCGGTCATGTCGAAGTGGCGTAAACATGACCGCTTCGCGGTCATTCTATTTATTTTATCTATGAAGATTTTTTAATGAAATATTAAATAAAATAAATTGCAAAGTATTTTTACAATTTCAAATAATAATTATGAGAATTGATCCAATATGTACAAAACTATATTCATCATTTCCCAGTATGATACTGTGCCATTTTATATTTTAAGTATTCAATTTGAGTTTTTCTCTTAAACAATTGAGTCATTTAAGTAGTGAATTGTCTTTCTCTGACACCTCAAAGTCTCTCACGCTCACTTGTGAGAAGAATAGCAGAGTGATTCATCAAGGAATTTTAACATTTGAAAGATATGCCATAAAAAATTTATTTTAACTTCATTTTCTAAAATCTATAGTTTTTTCTTAATTATTTTGATGTCTGGTAAGTTTTCTTATTTCTCACTTGCACTGCCACTGTCAACTTCACGAACTCAGCCAGCCCAAAAAAATCTCCCCCCCCGTCGGCGTTTCAAGAAGTAAGAAGAGAAAAAGTAGTACTGCAAATAATCATGAACTGTATTGGCATAAGATTTTATAGTAAAAATTCGACGAATCAATCGATATAGGAAATACAAGGCGGATAAAGTTGAGCATCATAGTGTTTTTGTACAGAGATTCATGGTCGTATAATGTGTAATGTGTCATACCCAACAAATTGGCAATCATTTCACATACAGTTGGAACTGTGTCTTTTTTTACCCCTCCCTGTAAAGAAAACTTTACACGACCTCCTCCAAATTGATTCAAACCAAGGGAATCTGTCAATGCAGTACGCTTTAAAAAATCCTAGGATAAAAATAATATCAAAAATTATGAAGCAAGGTCTACAACTATAAATTTCTAAGAGTAAGGAACCATGCATATATATTGTATATATTATCTAGATGAGACAGCCTCGCAGGAATTTGAGATTTTGCTGATTCTGACAGGTTTGTTACAAGAGGTGCCAATTTTCTAAAAATTGACCATGGGAACACAAAATTTAAAACCGTGTATCTTACCCAACACACCCAGAAAAGGCCACTCCAATATGAAACTTCGAATTCAACCTCCTGACTCCATTTTTGTAAATCCCTAATAAAAGTGTTGTTGTTTGCCATAATATTGAAAATAAAAAATAAGCCGGTAAGAGGATAAAACTACTGTTTTAAACTAAAATTTAAAAAACAATGATCGATACAACGAAACCAAAACTAAAAATGCCATACACTAAAACAAATGCGTGCGGGTGGTCTGTTGCCTTTTTTCCCCTATCGCTTTTCTTTCAAGAGCGTAGGATCGGCTTTATCAAAAACCTGCTTGGTTCATACATAAAGGTTGAGAATATTTCATTTCAATCATCCAAAGAGCAGCAGAACATTTTTATTGAAATTGAAATGCGCTGGTTATTTTAACCGCTCACAATATAGATGTTGTGATAAGTAAGATCAATTTCACATGCTTTTTATGCATGAAATATTAAGCAAATATTAAAAGCTCTATATTTTTTGCAAACAACAATGTATAATGCACAAATACGGTATTACAAAAATGCAACCTTGAAGTTATTTTTTAATGAATTATTCTTATTTTTTTAGAATTTTGATTTAAATAGTTTCAAAACTGGTCAACTTTTGACTAATCAATTTCTACAAAATATATTGCATAAATAAATTTTTATGTTACATTTTCAGATTTTACTCTTTAACGAGCATATGCACATTTTAAAACTACTTTTGTTGAATTTTCAAATTTCATAAAGTAGAAAAGAAGTAGGTGTAATGAATTAAATGCAAATTTAACCGCAGTCCTAGTATGGAGCAATCCGGACCTATTCCAAGTCAAGCTTGTCTGGTTTATTTGGAGGGGATGTAGGTGTTTAATAAAATCTGCCCAAGCTTAAAGTAGTAAATTGAATCCGACTTTTTGGAATAACGAAACGGAATATAATAAATACTGATTTTATAATTTCAAAATTAATTCATTACTTTCAAACTTGGATTCGTGAAAATGTAAAGTTTTGCCTTATGTCTGGTCACATAGTATGACAAACTTCTACTTATGGCAATTGAGACAACACAAAGTTGTAACTTGTTTTGCCTGTTTTTTGGTCACATCATATAACAAACAACAATCTTCTATTTGGGCAGTTGAGAATACATAAAATCCTAAAGGTTTTACCATAACTTGTAACTTTACTCTATAAGCCCTTTCAACCAACATCAATTCAGATTATTTTAAATAAATTGTAACACCCCGCAATATCTTTATAACGTAATAAGGCAAACTAAATTTATCTTTCATTTGTTGACAACCACAAAATCTGCACAGTACGAAAACTTTATTCAAGCAGAGAACACATCAAGTCTGAAAAATGAACTGTAAAGCTTTATCAGCACTTATTCTATTCAAATGGTTAATGTGGTTGCACAAAACCCAAGCTTGCTAGACTTCCATCTAAGACGGTTAAAACAAAACCACCTCCATTAAGATCAGCACAGGAAATGAAAGACTGCGTTGTACTAATCAACGAAGTTAATGGAGACATCCTTGATATAGGGAATGAATCTGAGTTTTTATAACTAAAGGTATGTTTTTCGTAAAAATTTGGACAGCATAATCTAGCAAGTTATTGATAACTCAATGAACAGTCAAGTTTAATCTAAAATTATTGTTATCTACAAGGAATGTGTGAAGAAGGAACACCAGCAAACTTCCCATTACTAGGCAAAAAAATTGTTTTTATACGGGTATACCCTTTGGGACAGACGGCTTCGATTGTTGGTGTTATTACATTGCAAAACTTAAAACTCAACTCCGACGGGTTGTTTACCATTGGAGGTATGGATTTATAAATTAAAACTGTATAATGTACATGTACATAAAACAAAGTTTTGTATTTTACTGATTCGTATATCATTAACGTATTTTATAAAAATATCTAAAGTACAAAGAGCTAATATAACCTGAGACATGAGAGTGTCAAGCTTCAGCAAATTGGATTCTCAAAAAAATCTGGACCACGACAGCGACTGACTAATTTCTTTACGGTTATAACTTCTGCAGTTGAAAAGGCACCATAAGCAATAGCTGTATTGTCACCACCAGAAGGACATCAGACGCAAACAGATTGGACAAGTATAAAATTGGATGAAAAAGTTACTTTAGAGGTAACAAAGACAAATGAAGGTATTATAAGGAACACTGTCGGGGATATGATAGTTTATGGGAAAAACACAAAAGCAAATAAATGTTACATATTTGATCACATTGTGCCCAAGTTTCAGGGAAAAGAAAATTAAATTTTACGAGAATATGATGTAGGATTAAGGACTATCTACTCCACAATCAGGAACATCTTCTAGTACTACAAGTGACACGACTGCTAAGGTAGATTATTCAATAAGTAGATGTACAACCTTCATGCATGCTTTTGTACCAGAAAGTTACAGAACTTCAGCTTCCACACCAGGTAGAGAGAATGACTGTGATAGAGGTTATAAGTTCGTGATGGAAAATTATGCGAGCGCTCTTTTTAGAACTTTAAACGGCGGACACCCTGATGTAGGGCTGGAAATGGAAGGTCAATGTATAAATAGTTCACATGGTGAAGTACTAGATTTAGCTAATAAAGCTTATGAAGAAAAGGCCATTAACACGATTATGAGTTATTTAGATTCACAATCTTTCACTCCTACGTTTATTTCTCCTGATGATCAAGGGGTAGACAACGAACATTTTAGAATTTCAAGATATAACGAAAGGTATTTGGTACGAAATGTTCAAGTTAGCGATCTCTCTGTCCTGCAAATAATACGGCCAGCAACGCCGCGAATTAATTGAAACTGACAGCGTTCAATACTATGGTGTCTTACTTGAAAACTCATTTATCAACGACAATGCCTGTTAGGTATATAGAAACCCATAAAAATGAGCTGATAGAGTGGCTAGAACTCGTACGAAACCCTTCAAATCCCAAATTGTCAGCTCTTAGATGTATCTTGTGTAATAAAAATCAGCAAACTCCAGAGTTAAACCCTGCATCAAAACCGGATTTAGTTAGCAATGATGGTGATAGACAAAAGACTCTCTCATGTAAAAATAACTTTGGAGGCATCCTAATAGTGAGTGGCAGAAGCAGTTGGTTGAGAGAGAAATTAAAAGAAAGGGAAATCAGATTCAAGAAGCCATTTAAAAACCAAAGAGCACGACTAGAACCAGATTTAACTACCAAAGAGTTTAACACTGCTAAAACCATTCAAACTGTTTTTGCTGAAGCTCAAATTTACCTTCCTTTTTTGTCCCACCCTAAATTGATTCAAATTCTTGAAATGTACGGAGTACAATATGGAAAACATCATAGGACAAGAAAATTTCCCCCACTTTTTTTGAATCATATCTGTAAAAGTTTTCACAGGACGTTGTCAACTTGTTTAACGCAAAATGCTCGTCCAATTTCTATTATAATAGATACGGCAACAGACTATGGCCAACGATTACCTAATTATTATGTTTAAGGCATTAGAGAAAGATGTACCTGTTGTCTATTTTTACAAATTAATCAGGATGGGTACAGATCTATCAGCAATAGGGTTTTTAAACATACTTATAGCTGCGTTTGAGGAGGATGAACAAAAATTCGGTATTGACTTTTTGGCATATTTGAGAACAAATCTGTATGGATTTGCAACAGATGGTGTGGCAGTTTTTTACGGTATTAATGAAGGACTTGGAGTAAAGTTGTCGGACTATTTATTTGGTTCCGAGAATAGCGATAAACTTTATCGGATACATTGCATGCCGCACCGCCTCAACTTGGCCGGTCGGCACTTAGTAGACAAAGTCACAGAACTCAGTACATTCGAAAATAACATCAAGGCTGTCTCTTAAATATACACGGGTCAAAATCACAAACATTTAGCTCATTTACGAAATTTTCTTGACGCTCTTGACGTTAATTTAATGCGTTTCACGTATACGTTCACGGAACGTTGGGCATCTAACGAAAACTTGTACTGTACCGCATTAGATACGGTATTCCATATATCGGAACAGATGCAGAAGCCATTCACAGTGACAGTTCTTTTAGTGGAGAAACTAGAGTGAAAGCAAGAAGTTACGGGGACCCTGTAACTTATATTTATAGTTGTTAATGGCATTTATTATTAAAAAATGTGATTTTCTGTGAGCCAAAAAAAGCCCTTCCACGGTACTCTCCGCTAATGCTATAAAATAGGTAAACTTTCTTTTAGATCGGGAAAACAAAAAATAGCTGATCACGGGTATTCGGCTCATTGTAAAAAATGCATTACGCCTTGTGAAAAGGAATAGAAAACAAAAAAATACAAATGCAAAACATTCCTTTGGAAGAATCCATTGACGAAGAACTTTACCGAATGGGATTATTTTTCTCAGTCTGAAAAAGAGAACCACAACATAGAGAGGTGCACAAATAAGTGTGACTTTCATGAAGAATTTTATCAGTGGTGTACAGATGAATTCAATTGGGGTTACTGTTCCAATGAATCCTGCAAGTACGTTTTTACTCTTTGAGGTTCTCATGAATTTTTAGTCAAATTGCACTAGTGAATTATTGTTCGAAAATCAATTTATAATTTTCTATTGTCTTAGTTCAATTTTCAGTGTAAAAATGAGATACCTACGTTATTTAGATCGTCAGATTCACAACCAGAACCAGAAGATTATGGATATTCCGCTCACTGTCAAAAGTGTATCAAGTTTTGTAAAACGGTTTCCGGTATACACATTTACCAGTGCAAAACATTCCCTTTTGATAATAAATGGGAAAATGATATTACCGATTAGGATTTCTGTTCTCCGTCTGACAAACATGACCACTTGGGTAGAAATTGCTCAAATGTGTAAGTTTAAAGGTTATTTACAGTATCTAAACTTTAATATTCGGTAAGTATAAAGTCATATATACGAAATAAGTGTTACCTTAAGTAATAACCTGTAATTTGTGATATTTATACGTTGTAGCATATATCCGTATCACCATTTTTTCTTTAAACATTCTTTCGCTATGCAATTTTTTCGCTACAATTTTTTCGATACCTTGAACAAAGTGGGCGACATTTTCTATTACAGTTCCAGAGTTGTATCCAGATAATCATTGTCTCCTTGGACAAACAAATTCGTTTTGTACTACAGACTCGTTACCATCGTCTGTTCTAGATCAATTAAACCGTGTGGCTTTATAATTTTATCCATATTTCCGTTGACGACCATCAATTATTACCCAACCCAATGTTAACAATGGACTATCCTGATCATCCTGGACATCAACCGAAACCTGGAAATCTATTACGAACCTGCCTACCTACAATGGAATTAATTGTTTGACACAACCATAATTGTCTTCTCACAACCCGGACTTCAACCTGAACCTGTCTTACCTTTTTTGGATTACCCTACTGGAACCTATCCCGGCTATCTACTGACCAATCTCGCGGACATCATCGTATTGAACACCAAGGATGTCACAAAAAATGGATTTATCCGGTACAAACTTCTCCTTAAAATTTATGATTGACGCATAAATTTCGCTATTTAGGTTAAATTTTTTTAGAAACTTCAAAATTTTCAAATTTACAAAATTAGTAATTTTTTATAATATTAAGGTACTTAAATCACCAAAAATGAAACCGGATGAAATGGTACGTAAATAACCAATAGTGTCGACATTTGCATATCATATTAATTCTGATCGATTTTTTCTACTTACTTCCTATCGTTTCCTATACTGCTTCGAGATTCCTATCCTTTCCTATACTGCTTCGAGATTCCTATCCTTTCCTATACTGCTTCGAGATTCCTATCCTTTCCTATACTGCTTCGAGATTCCTTTCCTTTTCTATACTGCTTCGAGATTCCTATCCTTTCCTATACTGCTTCCAATTTTCTATTTTTTCCCATACTGGTTCCGAATTCCTACACTTTTCAATACTGGTTCCAAATTCCTACACTTTTCAATACTGCTTCAAATCGTATTTATCTTTTTTTATATCCTATTTTTTTTCCTTATCGTATCTTCCTCTTCCTTATTTTTGCACTGTATTCTATTTTTATCCGACATATTATAATTTTACTAACAAGGGAAAGAGATCCCTTTCAGCTATTCCAATTTCCTTCAATTACTAACCTCAACTCCCATTAGTCTTTCCTATCCTCAACTCCAATGTAATTTTCCTATACTTCCTCCCTTAATCTTTTGATCTTTCTTCCTATTACTCTGACAAATTATTCTACAAAAATACTCCCGAGTATTTCTATTCGAGACCTTCATTTAAAATTCATATCTTAACTCCTTATTCTCTATCATATCCCTATAAATTTGTTTTGAAGTTCCATTTACTTTCTTTCATTTATCTTTCTTCTTATGTAAATCATAGCTACATTAGTTACACTATGGTTAGCCAATAGTAGCTATTTTTAGTTTAAATTCCCAGTATCTATCTTATCCGATAAATTACCTGGTCAAATTTACAGCATATTCGATAAGATATATGTAGATCTAATTGGTCACATTATAGAAACCCCAAAATGTAACAAATTCATTTCCTTAATCATCAAGTTTGCCATAAAACTTTACTTCTTTGATATCCCGTAGAACAATCATCGATTTCTTTCCAACTAAGATCTTAAATTCTAGAACAACTTCTCTTTCTCAGTAAGATCATAGGTTACTAACAACTTCTTCTTTCCAACTAAGATTATAGATTCTCTTGTCATTTTTTTCAATTTCGCTTCAGTATCTTTAATATTCTCTCTTAAAAAATATTCTCTTTAATCTCTAAATAATCTTCATTAATCTTCAAATTTCCTATACTAACTCCCAGAATATTTGTAGAAATTTTCCCCCTTAGTTTCCTATCTGCTTTCCCTTTTAAATCCTAAAGTTCTATAAAATTCTATAATTTTATACCCTATAATTCCAATACTAACTAAAACTTCACGTTGTCTTTTTTCTTAAATTTGCTCTTTAAAATTGCTCCGTAAAATTACTTCTTAAATTTACTCCTTAAAATTACTCTTTATAATTCTATACCTAATCTTCTATATTCAATATAGAGACCTTGATAACTAATTGTATTTGGCCCGTTCTATTATATATCTTGTTTTTCTTTTATACTTCATTATAACTTAATTGGTTGGTTTGGTTATCCTTAAAATATCTCTGCTAAAATAATTTTTCAAAATTTTTATTTCCATTTCGATGTATCATTTATTTTAAAAATTAGAAGGGGAAATGTAATAAAATATACTTTATTTTATTATAAACTAGTTGTATCTAGTTTAGGTTAATAGGTTAGTTAATTAAGAAACCTCTTGTAAGTTAACTACCTTGAACAACAACCTCGATTTCCCAATTAACCTCAATATGACCTCCACCTCACCTCCCAACTCTCACTCTCTCCTAAATCTCCCTTCTCTCTACTTCCTTGTTTCGCCCTTCCACTTTAGTATAAAAACCCTATGTTATTCATACTCTGTAGATCAGATCAGTCTACTATTACAACTCTTCTCGACACTCAAACTATTACTCTCTTTATATACTATTGGCTTAATAAAGAATCGGTACTCAATCCACATCCATCTCAGTCGTTCTTATTATCATCTTAGTTATTACATCTATTATATCATTGTTTGAATGAAGTGTTTATAAATCCATCCACAATAAAACAGTTGACTATTAAATTTACTCGCTCTAACAACACTGTGTGGAGGGAGGAAATTTACACATATGAAGAAAAAATTTTTAGTTCTTCTCAAATAGAATAAGAACATATTACAATGCAGTTGAAGAATATGTTCTCGATAATGATGAGTACTTTCCTTTTGGAACTATCAAATCGATCTAGAGAAGTGAGGGAATGTCAGTAGTGTTTTTCTATCAATTTAAGATCGCGAAGATATTAATTACTTTACATTTAGATAATTTATGCGAAAAACCAGTTAATTAGGTGCTTGATGTGTTGTATGTATTGTTGATGCATTTTATGGTAATAAGTTCAGTAGTTGTAAATTAAATGTATTTGTAATATTGATGAATAACTTTCCTTTTAAAATTCGCATGGGCGTTGTTGCTTATGATTATATTATAAAAAACGGAGATGTGTTCCAAGAAATTCGTTCATTTTTACTGTTTTGCTCAAATATTTGAACTTGAATGTTGGCTAATAGTTAACATTAGCTAACAAACGACTAACTACGGACATAATGCTAACTTTGAAAAATGCTTGGGCGTTGGTGCTTCTAAATGATAAGTATGGTGCATAATCTTATCTAGTAATTGGAAAGTGTTCCAGTAAACCAGTTTTTTATTAATTTGTATGCATATTAAATTATGGTAATTCGGGTAAAATTCACACGCTCTGTTTCTTTACATGATATTAAACATTTAATAAAAATTCGACAAACTCGTATAAAAGTGGAACCCAGTCTTTGCAATTCATACAGAAGTCACTTGCCCATTCCAGAAAGATGTCATATGTTTCCACTACTTTTAGAGCCAGTCCAGGGGATGGACACGACACCATCGCAGATCAGCTGGTGTTGGAGAGGGAGCAGAAGTGGTGGGCCAGAGATGAGATCCGGATCCTCAAGGATCAAATCGTCACTGACAACGACAGGAAGGATGAGCTTGAGTATGAGCTCGCCACCGCAAAAGCCCGGATCGAGAGGATGGCGCAAGACGCCGTCATTCTTCGACAAAACCAGCAATGGTTTGTCGAAAAACTAGTATCAACGGACTTAGAGCTGGACCGGCTCGAAACAAAACATGGCAGCATCAGAAGAGTCTTAAGGATGGAGAGGTCCAAAATCTCATCTTTAAAGGAAGAAATTGAAGTACTGAACGGGCGGGTATCAAACCTGCAGGTACTGGCGGGCCGAAGCGGGGACAATCATCCGGAGGATTAGTACGAGATATCATTTATATTTTAATCATAACAATTATATTTTTATTGGTTCTTATGAATGAAATTAAAAACAAAATATAAAACTTAACCTTTGTTTGATTTTTGCACAACGTTTTTGCATAGAAACATTCTAGGTCTTTTAATTTGCATTTAAAAAACTTTCATTGCATCTTTTCATTAAGAATCATTTATAACAATTCATCACATGCACTCTATAAAAGTTTTTTTTAAATTTTTTATTGCAACATACATTGGATTTTTCATTCTATCATATGGCAAGAAAAATGTGTAATATGTCATCCAATACTTTTACAAATATCTTTACCAATTCATTTGTAAAGTTTAACTTTTCTTCTAATTAAGCAAACCTCATTGTTAAGTCGTTTTGTAAATAAGAAGGATGTTTGAACCTACTCGGCTTTGTAACGTGTTATGTAGGTATCTTGTAATATTATATATGACTTATTGTTACGTAAACATTAATATTGTCCAAATGTTGAGTTCACCTTCTCAAATTTAAGCTTAATGCCCAATTTCCGGTACATGTATACCAATATCTCTTTAATACTTGTTTATACAGACTTTGGTCACTCATATAAATAGCATTATGTTTTGCATCTGAGCAATCTTCCATTATATAAGAAATCTTAAGAAAGCCACTAATTAATCTCATGCTTTATTATTTTTAATATAAATATAATATTACGCTTCTTGTGGGTTTAAAATTTATAAAACAATCGCGTCCTGTCAACGATTTCTGACCAAAACTAACTTGAAAAATTAATAATGTAAATTCGAATCATCAGTGGAACAATAAAAAGAAAGCATTAGAGAGAGACATCGGGCAACAAGGCGTGCGTAAGGCAAAGAGCAAAGGTCAAACTCAAAAGGTTTCGTGAATTTGAGTATTTTTGATAGAAAAAAATAAGATGGGGCTTTTTGGGCCAGCGGTGACTTTCAAAATCACAATAAAGGGTCCAAAGTCAAATTTTCACAATTTGTAGAATTTTATGGTTATTGATAAGTAGAACAACAAGAGATGGACTTTTGATGTCAAAGGTGACCTTTAAATTTCATATTTTCTAATTTCGTGTATTTTGGTGATTAGAGAGCTTTTAAGGCCAACGTTTCAACCTTTACGGTTACAAGGAAGTTTTATAGGTAGAATTTACACGTTTTGAAGCCCAAGCGAATACGAGTACAAACGCATGATCCGCAGCCCAAAGGGCTGCAAATAAAGGTACATTCTAAAACCGCAAGGGTTGGTAGTAAAAGCATTCTACGTAGAACTCTTCTCAGGAAAACCTTATTCTCATTGACGAACTATTCTCAGAAAAACCTTTTCCTCATTGAAAAATTCTTCTCAGGAAAAGATTTTTCTCAGTGAAGAACTCTCCTCAGGAAAAGCTTTTTCTCATTTCAGGACTTTTCTCAGAACATTTTTCTTTTTCTTAGTCAAAGGCTCTCCTCAATTATAATAATAAAAAGGAGACTAGAATTGAGGCCCTTCTCAAGAGATGGCAAAAATTCAAAATCTGCCCTTTAAATAGGAACTTTACCATCTCTTGGAATGGGCCTCTATTCTAGTGATTTTATAAATGGGGCTTCAAACGGCTGGATTCAAAAAGAATTGATTTGATTGATTGAATAGATTGATTGAGTTTTGTAATAGGAATAGTGAATACCTTAATGTTATGCATTGTTCAGTTCAATTTCATCTCCAAAGCAATTTTATAATGCATCAAATACCTCACACTTTGTATATTCTTAAACTACAGTTTTCCTTAGAATTCACGAATAAAAGATTTACATTAAATTCACATTTCTACATATTCAAATATATGTGGCTTTTTTACATCAACCCTAAATCTACTTATGCATTAAAACTAAAAATACGCTTGCATACAATTTTTCAAAGATCTTGTGCATAGCAGGTACATTTTTGTGAAGATTTGAAGTCCATTTCAAAGATTACAGTGGATGATTAGTTGATTCTTAATGTTGATTGTCCAGGAAACGTAAATGAATGGTTGATTTATTGGATTATCTAAAACGAAAATCAAAGTAGTATATACGTAACAGTTGATAAGCAAGTGAGTTAACTCTGAGTAGCCAAAGAGTAGGTAAGACTTATTATATTTCGTTAAAAATGTAAATATATGCTACTGGTAGTATTAAAATCTATAAATTTGGTATGCCTTTTGTGAAATTAATCATTCAAAAATCTTTTTTCCATGGGTCAAATTCCGACTCCATATGAAGTGTGTTTTGTTCCTTGCTATTTGAATTGCAACAAAATTACATGAAAATTATATAAGGCATCCTGGATTGTGCTGATAGTTTAATAGAAAAAACGAGCTAATTGAACTTTGTCATAAAAAATAATATTGAGTTCATGAAACTACACCTTTTTGCAATATGTCAACACAAAATGAAATTTAAACGCAGAATTCATATTATGTGAGAAATTGATTGCGATTACTAGATATCATAAAAGTCTCAAATATGACATACTCATTTCAGTATTTATTTAATACTCTGTTGTTATAAAGTACTATGAAAATTGAAATATTAAGGAAAAATCAAGAGTATAGTTTTCCTTCGTTTTATTTGTTTAGGAGAACTTTTATCAGATTATAGATGCTGAAGACTTTTTAATGACCTAAAAACCAACAAAAAGTAAAAGCATTTAAAATTTACTTACCAAAAAGATTTTTAAGATCGACGTGGTGGAAATGCATCTTCACTTTTTCCAACTCCACAACCCAATCGAAAATTGAACAGGTGCAAGAAGAAACATGAACTAGAAAATTAAAAAGGACATGCGTTAATTTTTATTGTTTTACTTAACCAGATTGATTTTTATTAGAGTTCCGCATGATTTGGTTTCGTACGGTTAAAGCTCGAAATAAACCGAACCAAAAAATTTCAAACCGAATCGAAAACGTATGGTTATTAGATTTCATTATCAAACTAATCTGCACCAAACCGAAAAAATGTCCATATACTATTCAGGGGTCATATGGGGACTTTAATTTAAGGGGACTCATAATGTCTTAGTAAAGAAGCAGTAATGGAAGAGAAGCAATATGGAGAAAAAATTAGTTTCCCCTATCTTTTTTGTTGGAACAAAAATTTGACCTTTTTCTTGTGACCTTCCGGGTAGTCCTACAAGGCCCATTTCCGAGCTCACTTGAGCCTTGGGGGTCTGACACATGCGGTATAGGTTTGAAGGTGAAAAGTGAAATCGTTTAAAAGTTATCGCGCGGACAGACAGAGCATACCCATAAAGTAGGTATCGCGTGCGACTTAATAAAAAGTACGAATACATTAACAAAAAATAAAAAATTGTTAGTAACAGTGAAGCTGTTATCCGAGTTGATTAAATTTCAATAACAATAACCAGGAAAATCAGCTTTTATTACGTTCTTTTCAACATTATAATTACAGTTTATGAAGTAGCGATATATACTTTATAAGAACGCTCTGTCTGTTCCATCGATAACTTAAGAACGCTTAGAGATAATCACGCGCAGTTTCTTGCGCTGGATTCAATATTTTTTAGGGACAGTTAATGTTGAAAATCAGATGCGTTATGATTTTATATTTACGAAACGTCAGAAATTCTACGATCTATTCTAAAGTCTACGATGAATTTTAATGTACTTAAGGAGGTCAAATTTCAGGTTTTTTGATAAGATTACAGTAGAAGATGAAAGTAGATTGCTTTAAAGGAATCTATGAGGAAACGGTAGCGAAGAAAAGTGTACGCGAAAAAAGGGTAGCGAAAAAAGCGTATGACGAAAAAAGGGAACTACGAATGCGAATACGCTACTGCGAATTTAGGGTAGTACTGATATAGGGTACTACGATTAGAAACAGGAATAAACCCACAAGAACTGCAACTGTTATAAAATGCCTTATAATTTGCAACTAATATTGAGATTTTCAAGAAAATGTTTCTCTACAAAATCTGTATTGAAAAATGGAACACTTCGAAATTTAAATGCATTTCAATTAATTTGAGAAATATTCGTAATTTGAAGATATAATTTTTTTATTTATGTCAAGGCACTCGGTAGGGCATAAGGTAATTGCTAACTACACCAGTTCCCCACCCATCGCGACGGCGCTGGTAGTACCCTATATTCTCAGTTAACCCTATATTCGTAGTACCCATTATTAGTGTAGTACCCTTTTTACCCATACCCATTAAGTTTTCTTAAAAAAGGGAAAAAAATTGTTTCTGAAATTATTTTTTCTCCACCACCGCTTTCTATAGATGATCTATAGGGACCCCAAATGACCACTCCCAGGGGGAAACATCTTAAGGCACACCTCTTGAAATTTTTTAACCTAGGCAAATGGTGTATCGCCCTAAAGCCTATGGTTTGGGTAAAATAAAAATGATAAATTTTCATCGGAAAGGTCTATCATCATGAAACTTGATATACATTGCCTATGCAAAATACAAAAACGATTTAAATTTTAAAAAATTAACATTTTTGCGCTAAAATTTAAATTTTAGCGCAATTTTTTTTGTCTAAGCTGATTTATATACAAATTTGAATCATGGACAAAGTGTCTAAAAATAGTGTCTAACGAAAAAGCGTCACAGATTATAGATTATTCCAAAATATTTAACTTCTGTCAGATTATAAAATTAAATGTAATTTGCATTTGGGTTACTTTATGCAAAACATTTGAAATCAGCCAAATTTAAGAACCTACTTCAACTTTGAATTTATTTCAAATGCAACTTTTTCAAATAAGTCTATATCAAGAAACCAAAATGAAAAACCTGGAAGCGTTACTTACGAACGGTTTCTCGAAAACCTTTTTTTGTCTTACCGAGTCATAAGACAAAGATATGAATCTCAACAAGTAAGTTTTGGTATAATAATCCAGTTGGAAGTCTCCAGAGCAGTTTCTTTCTATTTTTGTAATTCTTCATTTGTAATATTTCGAACAATGGTTCTATATTGCAGTCCATTCCTGCAATAAATAAACCATATCAAACGGGTATAACCAAGCAGTGGAACTTATGCGTTTAAAACCTTCAATTGTATTTCAGTAGAACATTTAAAAACAATAGAACATTTAAAAAAGTAATTTTAAAACTTTAAAACATTCTACTTTGATTTATTATTGAAAACCTATCCAATAACTAAAAATATGAAATTTGACCTTTTTGACCTTTTGTGAACTTAAAAGTCATTGTACACTGTAAGTGTCCTATCTCTTTGAAATCTCCTGTTTAAAAGCTATCGAAACATATAAAACTTGAAATTTGACTTTTTTGACATTTGACTTCATTTTATGACCTTCCGAACTTTGTAACACAAAAACAGTCATCATCGTTGAATTTCTGACAAAGTTAAGATATAAAATCATGTATAACGTGATTTTTATGAATGTTGCGCCCCGTGGCGCACAAAAGCGCGACCGGAGCGCTTTGTCGGAGGGTGCAGAATTTCAATCCCCCTGGTCCTTGAAAAATACTGAATCGAACGCAAAAAACCCGATGTCAATACGTCAATTGGTTCCTGAGATAAATTGGCGACAGACGGACCGACAGACAGACCATTTTCATAAAGTAGTGTTCCACTACTTAATAATAGGATTGTTGAATCATACGGATTTAAAATTTAATAACATTTATAATACCGTACTCAAGTAAGTAAGTAGGTAAATACGTAATGATTCTTAGATAGAAATAAATATCCGTGCACACCAATATATTTAACAATGAAAGGTTTTAAGTAACTCAAAAATACAGTCTAAAAACTGTAAGCCAAAATACGCTGCTGTGATAAAAATGGAAATAAAAACACACAACATGTAACTAAACCCTGCCGTAAATTTTCCAACTTCTAAAACTAAATCAAGTTCTTCAGTAAATGAAAAGGTGTTTTAAAAATAATTGCAAAATTTTTGATAAGAAACTTACGTGATATAGTGACAAAGTTGAAGTACCCTTTAAAATAGTCGCGACACGAAACACTTAAAACTTAAATCGAATATTTATCGCCACCGTTTTCAGATATGATGCAAAAATTAAAGAAAATTTATCGAGCACTCAATAACGATTTTTCTTTACCAAAAAGATATCTTCATTCTTTGCACATCTGTGTCTGTCAATCGCAACATTGCAAATGCAAGAATACAGACACCCGACGAAAAGTTTTAGTTCATGTAAAATACAGGCAGGTTAGAATGAAACTATTCCTTTACACCTGGGGCTTGTTTTTTCTGCATCAAAAAGTTTTATATTGTGGAATTCATCACTGGTTTGAAAAGTTGAAGTTGCTTTTGGAATGAATCTTCTAGTAAACCTGGCTGTCTGATTACATTGTATAGTATTGAGAAGAATCCAAAGTAAGACATGCACTAACTTGCACGTGTTTTACAGGAACGAGGGGTTAGTAACCTAACTGAACTAGATTATATCACATTGAATCCTTATTCAATGTGATATAAAAGATTATATTATGCAAATTTAGTTCACGAGTTCTGAAGAGAATGTTTGAATAAAGTCGTAAGTGGATGATAAAACTAGATGAAGATGAAATGCTTGCCTTTTACATTTTAGCATAAATACTTTTAAGATGTATATAAAATATAGGATTTACTATTTACCTTTTTAGATGTTACAATGTCATCGTTTCACTGTGTTCACGAAATCAGAAATTCCTCCAGGAAGTTTTAATCAATTACCCGGAACCATGAATTAGAATCCCCCGAAATACAACCCAATCCTCTGACGGTAGTTACTGCATTTTGAAATAAACCATTGTAAACAGTAGTGTAAAAAAGGAGCGGAGCAAACCATTTAGAATGGTTTCACTCGAATTTGTATCATCTGAATCGAATTTGTATCGCTTGAATGGAATTAGTATCGATTGAATCGAATTTGTATCTTTTGAATCGTTTGAATCTATTTTGTATCGTTTGAATCTAATTTGTTTCATATGAATCAGTTTAGAAAAAAAATCAAAAATTTAAATTTTTGCGCCAAAACTTGAATTTTTTAAATGTTAATCGTTTTTGTATTTTACATAGGCAATGTATACAGAGTTTCATGATGATAGATTTTTCCGATGAAAATTAATATTGAAATTTGAAATTTCGCGCCAATAGTCTAATATTTCAAATTTTTATTATCATTTTTGTTTTACCTAAACTAAGATTTTCGGCGATACCCCACTTCTTTATGTTAAAAAATTTCAAGGGGTGTGCGTTAACATGCTCCCCCTGAGAGTGGTCCCTTGGGGTCCCCATAGGTCATCGTAAGAAAGCGGTGGTAGAAAAAATAATTTCTCCATCTTTAACATTGGGTCAAAAATTTGACCTTTTTATTGTGACCTAGGGGGTGGTCGTACAGGGTCCGTCTTTGAATTAAGGGAAGCCCTTTAGGTCTAGAACATGTGTACCAAGTTTCATTCCGATAGGTGAAACCGTTCTCAAATAAAGTGGGAGAAGGACAGACAGACAAAGAAGTTACAAAAAGAAGCTCCGCTCATTAATAAGTGTCCCTGCAGAATAGAAGCCCGCCCCTTACATGTCAGTTATGAATTTCATGCATACAGCATTGAAGTTTCGGATGGTGACAGGACAATTCATCCCTGGACCATTCATTCCTGAGCAATTCATCCCCCACAATTCATTCCCGAGCAATTCATCCCCCACATCTCAACCCCTACACAATTCAACTCCCACAACTCATCCCCAAAGAGCTCTCATTTTTTCCAGAAGTCCTTTTCCAGAAGAAGTAAAACTATCAGTGGTATGTATTCTTGCATAGTACTGTTTTTGATGTCTTTTAAATCTCCAGATTTTTTCTCAATTTCGTATTTCGAGGAAAGATATTAAGTATCTATCCATCGACATCATGGGTCTCTTTCTCTCTAAAGTTATGACCCTAATCGGATCGTCACACACTGGTGTCATATTCTAGACAAATTCAAAATTGTATACAATAAAATATCAAAAAGTCGACTTAAATAAACTTCTAGTAGTACCTTTTGTTAATCAGCAACATAGATGAGCAAATTACAACTGACTAAATATAAATTCAATTAGTGAAAACGAGAAGGTATATGTAACTTTACTCGTATATGGATAAAAAGTAATGAGAGAAATAAGCCTCTCATATTCTATTTTGGGGATTATTTAGGGATGAGTTTTGGGGGTTGAATTGGGTAGGGGATGCATTGTCCGAGGTTGGGTTGTGTAAGGGATGAATTGTCTGGGGATGAAATGTGGGGGATGAATTGCCCGGGGAGGAATATTGGGGGATGAGATGTCCTACATTCTTTTGGATTGTCATAGCTTTTACGTAGTAATACGGCTCTAAATATGTTAATATTTAAGTCTAAATAAATTTATATCACAATAGTTCTCTATTTAACTGTAAAATTGTTTAAACAAAACGAATTTCTATGATTTTATTTATGTACCCAATGACCAGTGATTTTTCATTTAAAAAAAAAGCAGAATAAAAGCCGCTATTTTCGAAATTTAGCCCCGCACTCGTTTTGGGAAATTCAAAAAACTCTCCATGGCGCTCTAAATCATGGTTTACGGAACCAAAGAAATAAAGATACCTGCTCGGAAGTATTACATTTTTCTAAAATTAAATAAATAGCAGATTATGATCATTTATCACAAATTAAAAAATAACCGCCTCTGGTTAACAATTGAATTATGAAATCCCGGTAAGCTATAAAATTATTCAACCCTGTAAATGATTAAATTATGAACTGTCGGTAAAGTATTAAATAAATCCCTGGTTTGACCCTTTTTATGATCCTGCGGCTGTAAATGTCGGTTTTTTTCAATCCTGGGGGTTGATATATGTTTTTTTGGTTTGATATTTGTTTTTTGGGGTAATTATATTTGTCCCGTAATCGTCTATTCCTCCCTCGTTGTAAAATTAGCCGTGTTCTTTAAATAAATGGCATCTCTCGGTTTCTACCCTGTGAAGAAATTTCAAGCATGATAATTAAAATCTAAACATGTGGTGATGAGATAAATCTTTTGTAGTTTAAACTCTTACACGGACGGGTTCAATTAAACCGTGTGACAATACAAGTTGAGGCTTTGGATTCTGTTTTAGGGGGATAGAAAAAAAACCAGAATTTAAGTTTTTACTGATGAAGATTTTTATTACATACGTGACTCATAACTCATTTCTCCTGTTTTAAGATTATTCTTCTACGTCATAAACTCTTCCAATGCTTGCAAAATATTTCATGATATCATGATGATAAAAGTTATTTTTCAAATATTGCATGTTTTACGAATTATTCTGAATGGTTTTGAAATAAAATGATTTGAAAAATGACAGAGTTTTATTTATTTTTCTATTGCAGATGCCATTGTTTATTCTTGCAAGAGCCTGATATTTTTGAAGATAAAGTAAATAACTGTAGCTATATTCTTGTCATAAAAACATTTAGTTTTTAGGTAAAGCTTATTAAAATTGTTCTAGAAGAAAATCAAACAATAGTGTAATTGGTTGGTTTCTGGAAGCATAATACGGAATTAGATGGACAGTATTTATGCCAGGTTTAGATGACAAGCTTATAACTGAACGAAGTCTTTTTTGGATATCGGACTAACATGGTAGTTCATAAGCGCCGCTAGTTTTAGTTTCAAACGCTCTGTCTGTCTACCCTTCCGCCACCCCTTTAATCTCATCCAGAACAGATTGAATTGATAATATTAAAATATTTCTGCGTGAAACAAACCTGTGACCTTTGGTGGTATACATTAACTGTTTACAAATAATTCATTGTAAACAGTAGTGATGGCGGTGATGTGATGTTCGGAATGTAGTAATGTAGCATCAGTAGTGATACAAAACAAATAAATGTATGATTCCGAATTTATTTTTATTACATAAAAATAAAAATAACAAAAAGCCAAACTAGTGAGTAATACAATATTTGAAACCTTTTGCTTAACATACATTTTAAATACTTTTGTCACTTAAAACTAAGAATCACATAAAATTACATAGAGCGTTCTGTAATGCAAAAATCCTTCGATGCGTTTTTCCACGTAATGTAATAGTTTAAGTTAGTACGTCAACAACAAGTCTCATCTCAGCCCTCAGCATCTTCTATTGATTGTAAAGTATCCTATAGGCAGGCAGTATTCACTTAGTCTTACATTTAATAATTTGACAAGGAGTACAATTTTTCAAGAGCAACTTTATCATAGCACATAGTAAAAGAGAATATTGAATTGTTGTGTATAAATTACTTGAATGTGTATTCTAATATTCTGGAATAGTGTTGCATTTTATATGGCATTTTATTGCATTAATATTTGTAAAGAAATAGATAGGAATTGAAAACAATCTGATCAGAGAACGTAATTTACAGACGGCTGAGAGACAACGGGTTTCATTGCTGCAATTAGAGAGAATTTTTTACTAGAGTAATTACATTCATGTACGGCGTACACAGGTGAATGCAATGTTATGTGAATAAATGAATGATACTTTTGTGTCATTTCATTTGCAATTGATTGTTTGATCTATGAGCATTAAAAGACTGAAAAGATTTAAGTGAAGAAATGGAATGGATTTCGGAAATTTTAATAGTTTTACTATTTCTCCATCTCATTTATTTCTACCATGTGCGAGTTACTCGGTTGGGGAAATTGTTTAGTAAATTTCCTAGAGGAATGGTTGTTCCTTTTTTAGGAAATGCCTACCTGTTTCTTGGAGCATCTGAAAGTACGTTCCATTATTGTCTATTTTGATAAATAAAGAAATTACCAAGGATTTTTGGGGTAATGGGAGAATTTAATTTTAAAGATATTCCAAGAAGGCTGACAAAATATGTGAAAACTTATGGAAGAGTTTGTGGATTTTGGAAATTAAATAACCCTTGGCTCATTGTGGCTGATGCGGGTGTTGCAGAGGTAAATTATTATATGCAAGACTATTTCATATTAGAAATCTTGTAATTTTTATTGGGCTTTTTTTACTTACAGAAAGTTTTGTCTTCACAAAAATTAATTGAAAAAGGAAGGGAATACGACGGAGTAAGATATTACATGGGAACTGGACTTCTCACTGCTTATGGTTGAAAATAATTTAAAATCCATCTTTATTTAAAGACATTTTACGATTATATTGTGGCTAATAGATTGATATAATTTAATTGATAGCTGAGCCTTGGAGAGTTAGTCGGAAGTTATTGAATCCGGCATTCAAACGAAATATGTTCAATGGCTTTATCAACATTTTTAATGAACAAGGGACAATTCTCGTAGATTTGCTGAAGGATGATTTTAATAATAAAGAGAAATTCTTGGATGTTCATTATCACTTGGAAAAATGTACGCTGGAAATGGCTTTTGGTAATTGAAAAAAAAATATTAACTGCTGTAGCAAATCAAAATCCTATCTATGTGCAATTCGAATTGACGGGAAGTAATAAATACATCTTCAGAGTCAACTTTGGGAAAACCGATGGACATTCAGAGATCGACTACCAAAGGAAAAGAATATTTGGATGCTATGTACATGTGAGTACGTATTTTTATGACATGTTTAAACTATGAGGTACTCAAGACAATGCAATATCAAAATAATATGACTAATATTATGATGTTTGTAATGATGTTTTAATTCGATTGGATTATTATTGTGTGAATTTTAGTTTAGCCGAAGCTCTGAGATATCGAATGATGAAACCGTGGTTAACTCTGCCTATAATTTGGCACATTTTCGGCATGGGCAATTTGGATGGAGAGAGGATTAAATTTATCAGAGATGAAATTTTTCTTGTGAGTTAAATATATTTTATTACCAGTACCAGGAAAGTTTTAAATTTTATTTTGAATCGTACAAAAAGTTAGGAACTTTAAGCAGAATATTGCAACCATATCCCCATATATGGACACGCCACTGCCACCTGACAGAGAGTGCCCATATCTGAGTGATGGTTGGGCAA
>JAQFYJ010000084.1:0-22258 GCA_034694685.1 Isotoma anglicana | reverse complement strand
ATGAGAGGAGAGCTTAATTGAGACTATGAATAGAGATTAGCAGGAGAACATGCAATTGTCTTTATTTCATTTGAAAATACAAATAAAATAGTTAAACTTGTCAAGCGATGTGTGATGACTTCCAGAACATTAGAATTTTTTTCTGAAAATAAATCTCTTTGAAGAACAATTAGCCTGGAAACTGGAAGCAGTATGTACTTACAAACTTTGTTAAAAGCGCTGTTTCTGATTTGAAACAATGGATTTGACACTCAAGTCAAGTTTTAAATCTTCAGCATGGCCATAAATATTATTAAATATTTCATGCCTATTGTTATTGACGACATATAAATTCAAAACTAAATTTCATGGATGCACTTCATTTACTTCATTTTCTCATGCTTCTTTCGTTTTGCTTGAGCTTCATCAAGTAATAAAAAAGTCGAGACGAGACTGCACTCATCGAGACAATAAAATGATAATCAAAAGACAAAGAGACAAAAGATTTTCTATGAAATGTGAAATGTTATGGTCTGATACTAATCTGTCCTTTTTGATGATAATAATACAATATAAAGCCTATGCCAATAAGAAGTTAATGCTGAAGTTTGATTTTTTAAAGTGGGGAATTCGTCAATTGATGAATTTACCATAACGAACCTTTAACTAACCTTCACCGCTTTAAAATTACTCACACGATTTATACATTCTTCTCCAAACATTTTTACTTAACAGGAAGAGATTATAAGTTATATAAACGTATCCGGATCTTACAATGTAGTAGAATATATATATATATTATTGAAAGTGATTTGGGTAAAGAAGCATTTTTACTTTTAGCAAAAAATGATATGTAACAGTTACATTTCATTGGCAGTTACAGGTAAAGTAACCTTCAGTTCCATCTCTATGTAGTAGGAACTAGAAACACTTACATGGTGTCAAATTTTATGAATAATTATCCATTCTGTAACTATTTCCATATTATTGTGTGAGTATAATTGGGAAAAGATTGGGTTAAGCTTGTTATCACCATTTTAAATATTTGGTAGTTAGGCACGATAAAGAAAGCGTTTATTCGATTTAATGATCCAACAAAGGGTTTATTAAAACTATTAAATAAAATACAAATCTTTTAAACTAACTTTAAAAAGTAGCTAAAGCTTCATAGGGTATTTTCAGAAGTTCCGACAATCTGAAACATCTTCACAAAGATACACCTACTTACCCGATTTGTTACAGCTCGAAATATTAACTTCCCTAGAGCTTTATAAAATAAATATTTAATTTGTAACTATTACTGTTGTAAATTGCTCATCAAAAATGTGGGTTACTTCAAGTGATATAGATATTCTATCAAGAATCCTATATAGATTACGTATAATTACATGAGAATTAAAAATAAATATTATTTATCTTCACAGATGAACACCTGAAAGACATTAGCAAAAAAAGACAAAGTAGTATTAGTGTATACCTGCGTTGCATATCTTCCGAGGTGATTAATGATTACTCATTTGTTAAGAAAGCTAACAATAGAATGACTTCATTGAATTACCAGTGAATATCACTATGTCACCCTACCCACATCTACCACGACAATTACTGCCAGCAGTCAGCATTGATATTTCTTTTTAGATTGCCACTTTTCCAAGATAAATTGTTTGATTCTCTCTTTCTCTCTAGGTCTTAATTCCTTATAAGATTTTAATAGGAAATAAAATAGCTTATCCTTTCCCACTACTCAGAGTGTATTACATTGATTGAATTGAATTTTGCATAATATAGTATTAAAGCTCATATTAATTATTATTATTTTTACTCGTATTACATACACTCTATATATATGTTATGTTATGACTCATCTCATCTCAGCTTGTCCTAATCTTTTTTAAGTCTCAAAGCTATTTCTTCTAATATCTATTGTCAATGGGCATTCATTGTTGTGATTGCCATTTCCTATTGTTGAATCTTCTTTAATTGCATCATCATCACGGCTAATGGAAATAATACTATGTGTGATGTGATGACGATAGCCAATACTATTACACTTTACAGTCATTCCTATCTTCATTAAATTTTACGGCTAAACCTCCATATAAGGATTAACATTATATTATGGTAAAAATATGACATTTTTAACTCGGATTCCATCAACCGATGTCATTTAACCTATGTAACATGAACTACCGATTAAGAGTTGCATTTAATCTTTCCCCGCAGATAGTTCATTGTAAACCCCCCAATGATTAAGAAATCTTAGAAAAATATAATTCCTATTTCTTACATTTGGATAATTTTATTACAACTATAAAGAGGTTTAGCAATACAAAGTAATGAATCAAAATGAACGAATTAGCTTGGCCTGGCCTTCTAATTTCTTATTAAAAGTCCCTGATATTTATTATGACGCCATGATCATACTTCTGTATAAATATGTATCCGTCATCTCTCCGAATCATATTAATAACATTAATGTGTATATAGAAAGGTATATGTGCTTATTTAGGCACACTACCTCCCTATCACGTATGACCTACCTGAATAGTATCAGAATTTTAATATATATCTAATGTAAAATCATATGCAAATGCATAAGCATTATTTTAGATTAAATTATTCAGTACAAATTATTAATTTACAATGTAATATATGTCCAACGTGTAATTGCTAATTAAAATCTGCACATCACACCACAGCAGCAGATAGATACAAATCCTATTGTAATTACATAAACAAAATTATAATCCTTGTATCAGTCACAAAATGACAATTAGAATATGCTAATTAGAAATTTCGATGCTTCGTGTCATGTACACGAACTCGAACTATAAGAACACGTATGACACCGACATCGACACGACTTATAAAATATTATAAATTAAAAAATGTCTTTCATACTGTCGGCAATAAAGGCACAAATAATTTTTGATGATTTTTTGTGCCAGAACATTCGTGATGTATTCCGTTTAAATATAATTTTATTTCGTAAGTGAGCTACCATTACTTAAAAAGTCCATACAACAACAAACTCCCATTCCCATCCTTTTTCAAAATAAATGAAAGATTCACCCAATTTCTATAAAAAATTGTGAGACCAGAACGAATTGCTTTTTTATTGAATGAATGAATGATTTGAAGATGGCATGAAGAATTGTTGCCACCAATAAACTACTGACCGCTGACCTCACTCTATTCTCTAACGATTGAGAATTAAGAATGTTGAATCTAATACACCCCTATCTTACCTTGAAAAAAGTTACACAAATTTGGAAGTTAAAATGGAAGTGCATATGGTCTTAGCCAAAAATATCCCAAATCTTTTTTATCACCATGAAATGATACTACTATGGCTAAAAGTACCACAATTATTTTGTGTAGACTATTTCAGCAAACAAATTACTCTATGAGATTACAGATTACTTCTCTCAAATTATGATATACGTGCCGAGGTGGGGCTAGAAAGAAATTTTAAACCGTTTTTGAAGTACATTCTTCCCCACAGTAAAATTACAAAATTGCATAACAAAATATTTATAAACAGTCTATTTTCAAATGGACTTTAAACAAATGCTTTGCATCCGTAGATGATCTTGCTCTTGAGTCTTGGTTGCATTTGATAGTTCATTCTGATATAGAAACAGATACGTATTTAAGTTAGTAAACTATTTATTGTTGTAACTTGTAACGTGATCTAATTTGCCGAGAGGATTGAAGAATGATAATTTAAATGTGATAAAAGGGTCATTATTATGCAACAATAGGACTAATCTCTTACACTGTATACAAACTACTACAATCGCCACCACCACCATCAACCCAATATATTTTTAAAGATTTGGGCCAACGATAGAAACACAGTCCGTTCGTCCCATCCTGGCAAGCCAGATGAGATTATTGGGGCGATAAGCCCAGCGTTTTATTTATATCTTTAAATAGTTAACATATGAATGCCAAAATCAGCCTGAGGAATTTCGTACCTAAATACAGCATACTTTTTAAATGTAACCCTTCCAATGTTCCAGTGATCTAGTGTCTGCTTGACACTGCTCATCTAGTAATTAATTACTTAAAGTTAATTACTATAAAAATTTCATGTCAAACAGGTATGATTATTATGACTAGAAATTTCATTGTAAAACAATATCCCCCATGGTGAGATAAAAAATCTTGTTGGGGAAATTATCTCTTCACTGTAGACAATTTAGCTTTAGATATTGATAGCAAGCAAATACAGGATCAATATTGTTTATTAATTCTTGACATCAATTTTAGATTAGAGATAAGAACTAAAATAGCTACACTAGTGAGTAAGTGTGCAAATAAATACAGGAAAACTAATTAGTGAGTCCAATCATGTCAAATTCTTAGAAATTACACGACGATGGGTCAGGTCAGCAGCATTTCAGCAAATTCTACTAATATCTTTGCTTCTACATGAGTTGAAGCCATTACAACAAGGGAAAAGGACAACTTTTAAGGAACCGTCCAAAAATCCTGTGTTATTCTCTTTCAGTCGCTTAAATATGCCTTTCAATTAATTCATTTGACTACACAGTGAGATGAATCGAATTAACTACTAAAACATTTTCAAACGAATTTTCTAGCATTTTTCCAAACAGATTAATCGATCCTAACCAACCAAGCTATCCATACCCGAATGGAATTATAATAGTCACAGTTTGGTGGAATCATTGAATGAAACGGAAACCTAACTTTGGCCCAACAATATATGGCTGGTTGTATAATTGACAAGCTCAGATAGACATAACAGAGCCCTAGAGGCTTAATAATAGTAATTATCCACTCATACATAATGTCAAATAAATTTTGTCTAAAGTACTTTTTAAGAAAAACAGTTTACTGCGATTTACAAATTGTACACTTTGTATATATGTGTGTCTTATCTACTTAAATAGGTGCATTCAACAGGATCATCATTTATCATAATATTATTTGCATATTATTCGTATCTAGTAGAGCTGACGTTGTATTCATATTCAATCTAGCTTGTACTTTTCAAAGTTGCACCTTCTTTTTCATGAAGCAGACTAATTTTATTAGAAGCATAAATCTATTTATTGCTATTGTTAGTACGTTGACTTTTTGCATTTATGCTCATCCGTTGTAACTCTAATGCCTATGTGATGTCTATCAGTCATGCCATTGTGCCAGCTTGGTTGGAAGTTAGAAGCATTCTAAAATTTAAGTTTTATCTTCGACATTGTATATTGAGACTGGAACTATTTGATTCTTTTAATAAGAAGTTTGCCAGCTTTGAAGCTCCGCCAGTGGCAATGGCAATGCCATAGAATGGAATCAAAAATTACCTTACTCTTTGAACCTTTTATTGAATAAAACTTGTTTAACCGGACCGGATACATGCTTTGAGGCAGTTGTATGCGATGCGAACAGCAACTTTATGTCTTTCGGTAATAAAAGAAAGGGCAACTTTGTTGCAGAGGAAATGTTCATATTATATATATTTACTCATTCGTCACTATTAATAATTTCATGTTTATGTTTTTTGTGCATGTGCATAATATGCAAATGCAGATTCATTTAGAAATTTGATTCGCCTTTTGCAATAAATACATTTTTCCCTAGAAAAAAATTATATTCAAGAAGATTTAAACGACATATGTTTTATATGTTGTACTTTAAATAATATATATGATGGAAATAAGTTTAAATGAAAACATATTGTTATTTTTGTCTTGCCTTTTTACAGTTCGTTTTACATTAAAATATGGGTAGTTTGCCCTGTAAGGTTTTTGAGGTTGGATTTTATTTAGTTCCGCCTTTAATTTTAATTTAATACCGTTTGAAATCGTTTTTACGAGTTGGGAAACGTTTAGCTGAGACTGCGTGGTCCAACTCAAAGTCGAAGATTGCTCCCCGCATATTTTACCGTATTATAAAATATGTTATACTGTAAAGAGATTAAGTTAAACGGACAGTTTTTGCAAATTACTTCGAAAAGAAAGGTAATCGTTGTTGAATCTTTATGAAAGCTTTTAGAATAGAACGTTTTCAAAAATTGAATTACATTTAAAAAACTGCGGTGAATTAAAAAAATTAAAATATGAATTAATCACAAAGACCGGCTTCCAATTCTAATTTTTTATCTCATCGGCAATTTTTATGATTTTGAAAAGAATTAGTTAGTACTGAAGTAGAATGCTGCATAGTAAATCAGGGTCAACTATTTAATTGACTTTCTGCACGCTTGAAATGACCCCAAAGAACAGTAAAATGCAATCTTCGAAAATGAAAACGAATCTTTTTCTGAAACCAAAAAGCGTTTGCATTTATAATTTCTAGGATACTAGAATAGTGTCCTGATTTTTAAAATTGCAAAATTACATTTTGCAGATTTCTTTCGTTCGTTTTTGCAATTTTTTATAGAAAATTAAATTTGAGCGGAGGTATTGATTTGATTGACAAGAAAGTAGCTCTCTGGTTTACTTCATTCCAAAAGATAGCAATATACTCGTAGACGAAATTAAATGTAAGGTAACATGCAAGCATGTTGAGCCCATCCGTTTTTATTTGATTCGACCCTCACCAACATCACATTTCACTATACAAGGTATTTACCAGCGGATCGTTAACTTTTAAAAGACATTTTAATAAAACTTAAACAGTGTATAAGTTGAAGATGATAAAATGAAATAAATAAATAAAAGAAACCCGGTTTGACAAGTTGAGTCTCAGACTCAAATCGTCAAATCTCATTCCTGAATTTTTGGCTTAACAGTTCACACAATTTTGTCCTATACAGAAGTCCTGTGGTGTTGCCATTTTCGTATTAAAAGTACTTTGGCAGTTTTAAACTTAACAAAAGAACCCAGCGTCGAGAATACTGATCGGGTTGAGCTTGAGCCACATTAACCTCTGTAGAATCATTTTTCGCTTTCAACTTTAAACTCTAGACACTTGCCCCAGCGTCTCTCAAGGACACCCCAAAACTATCTAAAGTGGCAATTCTAGCAGTTTGTCTGAAACAATTTAACTTAATTTATGGACAAGAGGGGATAACATACATTTTGTCATCTGATGGAATACCTGTGTAGAACTAACCACCGCTAACGAAGTAGATTGACCGATCCGTCCAAAAGTGAAAGACTTACAATTAAATAGGAACAACTAGTTTTTATCTCAAATTCAATTCATCGCGAATCTCTTTTTATTAACTATTGCAAAAATCTTATTTGATGATACGTTATTTTATTCTCTGTTGTTTAAATTGTTACCTCTACGACATCTTGACTCGTTCCGTCATCATTTATCTCGTATGTGTCAAGAATTCAAGAAATAAACTGTAAACAGCAGAAGCATCCTTTCTTTCCTCTACCTTTGCATATCTTTGTGTTACTTTATAAAAATTCTAATAATGATTTATTATAAATAGTACCGATTATAAATGATGGATAAAACTTAAAATTACGCAATTGTATTTAGCACATTTCTTACGAACTGATGCAGAGTCATTAGATTTTCAAAATTGATTACCAATTATACAAAAGGCTTTAAAGGAGACTGCTTCAGATCATTTAAGTTGTAACTTGTGAACGCCTAAAAAAACACAGGGAAAGAACCCTCATTTCTGCGTACGTGTTATGCATTTCTATTGTAAGCAAAGTGAAAATTATGAAAATGGAAGCAGCCCATTTCTGTCAATCTTTGAAATCTATGTGTACAGGCATAAAAAAAGAAGTGTGTTCGTATTTGTAATAATTGTTCACCTTAATTATATGAGCTTTTAATTATTACTTTGTTAATGACTAATTGTTCTCTCTACATTTGTATTTTCTACATGAATAATATATGTCTTAGCTTAGAGATAAGCTTCTTTCTAACATAAAAGGAATTTGCTTTCCAATCAAACTAGAATAAAATCAAAGTATGTGGAATTCATGCTGTTAATAATGCTACTTGCATTAGCTTACCATGTTAAAATTAAATACATTTATTTTTTGTTCCCAGTCAAAAACAATTTTCATTACGAAAAGAGAAATATAAAAAGCTGACGAGTAGAATAGAAAGAAACTTAAGAGATTTCTTACAAGGCACTATTCAGAATATATTATTGCCTAATTCAGCTACAATTTCAACTAAATTGAGCTTTTTAAATCAAAAGGTTGCAAATCAATTTTCAGTCTCAACTGCCAACACTTTCGGCCTATTATAGACACTTTGTAATTTATGAAAATTGAAGATTCGATGAGCCATTGCGTAACTTTTCGTAAACATTTAAATCAAAAGATTCTTTGTACAAGCTTTTTTAATAAATGATTCGCCTCGGAGTTGGGTAATGATTGATTTGTCAGCATGTTTTGAAGTTTTTAAGGCTTCCGATTGGGAAATGATGATAATTTGAAATCTTGAGATATTTTAAAATATCAACTAATTTTTGAAAAACCTGGTTCATTAAATAAAAGTGTTTGTTTTATTTTGTAAGAGGCTCCAAATACAAGACAATCAAAACACCAAACGTTACAAAATAATAAAAATAAAGAAATTGAAAGTATATTTTACTAAAATCCTACTTGTCTTGTCTCTGTTCGACTTTATAAAAAAACAAATACTTGACTGTTATTTTAAAAGCAGAATCATCTTCTTTAACGCAAAAAACCAAGTTGCCTCGAACTATCCTGAAGGATTTTGTAAATCGCACTTAAGAGTAATCCTTGACCCAGAGATTACTTATTAGTTTTATTTAGTGACGCGGAAACCGAACTATAATAGTCAAGGTAAATTTTAGTGTAAAAATAAATAAGGGAGACAATTACGAATGATGCCATACCATCTTGACATGACATTGTATCATAATTATCTTTAATATATTACAATGGTCATCGTCATACATAGTCACATAATCAGTTTCATTTACTATGATGATAATAATGATTCCATCATCAGACTTATGATTCATTAATATTGTTGTGTAAATGCTCAAGCAGTTTCGTGCATAGGAAAAACTGTTTTCCTCCTAAAAAAGAAAATATTGTTCGCATCTGTAAGTGAATAATGATGGGTGACTGAGGAGTCCCTACTGATTGTTGTCCTTACACTCTGTCTATAGTGAATTCTTACCTACCTATTCATTCATCCATCACTGGAGACAAAAATAAAAATTAATAGGAAAAAATTGATTAGGTATTTTTGAAGATGACGAAGAGAAGATAAATCGTGATTTCTTCTTTAATAAAAAGATGATGTGATGATCATCCTTACTCTTTGAGTATAAAGTGTTTCATTTATCAGTTATAATATATTCATGTAGAACCATTCATAAGCTACTTTACTACGTTTTGATTACAAGACACTTAATAGATCTATAATTATATACATAACACTCATAAGTTTATACAATGGGCTGTGGAAGCCCATAAGCTTCAAATGCTTTCAATCCTAGGAAAGAATACTTTTCGAACCTTTGGGAAACGCTGCAGTCTACAGACAGTGTTGGCGAACTTGCCCGGATTTCAGCTTTCCAAACGAATAAATGGAAAGATACAAAGAAACAAAATTTCGCAAAAGATTTATCCTCAGTTATATTATTTAACATTTATGTTAAACATACTATAAGTGATTCTCTATACAAAGAAAACATCATCCAATGGAATTGAATTCGACATTTTGAATTATTTTTGCATGAGGAAACCATTTATTCCTTAAAGTGCTTGTCTCTGATCTTTGCTTAAGGATTTTTCTTGTACGTTCATACGTTGAAAAAGTGCGACGTGCGTACTGTTCATAGTATAGTACAGAACATTGCTATTATTTTTTCTGCATACCATTGCAGAAATTCCAATTTCATATCAATTTATGCATCAAGGTCTTGCATATAAATGTACAATAATAGGAAAGTCGAAATGGAAGGTTAGGTCACCATCCAAACCACACAGTCTGTAAGTCACGTTCCGGATTCTGAGAATTTTTACGTGGAATTTTTAATTACGTGATAGAGAGGGTTTAAAAGGGTTCTCATTCTATGAAAGATGTAAATACAGGTCAAGGGTAATCGATATTTATTAAAAACAGTTTTAGCCTTAAACATCATAGAGCCTAACTTCAAAAACTTCAAACCATGGAACCTAACCTTTTGTGCAAAAAAAACATTATTACCTCAACAAATGATATTGCATATTGTTATTTAAAAAACCGAATGCGCACTGCGAATATTATTAGAACTAATATGGAATTATTTTATTTGATTTTGCATGAAAAAATCATCCTCTTAAGATATTGTTGTTATACATGTGCGTTAAGAGTACAAACACTTCTTATGACTAAATGCTTTTTCATGTCTATCTACTTACTTAAATGTATTTTATAATAGTTTGAGGTTTTTATTTACATATTTGCTTTTGCTTAAGTGAGCCCAACATAAGAAATATTGATGGATTGTTGTCTTTTTATACACTTGTTAAAGAAGTCTGTTTGATGAGTTTAGACATAGCTTTGAAGTTATAGGTATAATTATCAGTTAGAATCGTGTACTTTGGTGTAGTAGGCAGCATTGAAGATCATTGGGCGCAAAGAATATTAGCATGATGACCCTGACTGACTGGTGAGCCGTTGCAAAGTGCAAATAGTAGATGAGGTTGAGGATGATGATAATAATGGAAGGAATAAAAAATAAATACTTGAATATCCTACCTAGTATTACTCTGTATTGAAGATGAGTATAAATGAATATAACAAATGATGATGACCATCTCATGATTCCTTCTGATGATAATGAAGGAGGAAGATACTGAAGCCACTTGACTTTGCACATTTTCCAATTGCTAATTTCTTGCGCTCTCGAGGGCTTGTCATTTACTTTTCTTCCTCGAGTTATCAAAGTAATTTCTCGTAATACACCTTTTTCATTATGTTCTCAAAATAGACAAACTGTGCTTTTCAAGGTTTTCGCGATGACTCATGGCAGTATTTAATGGAATATTCACAAAAACACAGTTCGACATATATTTAAATTTCCAGTCCGAATTATTCTGGAAATTATATAATAGGACTGAAATTTATGGTAAATTTCACATCCGTATAAATGGCTACTCTCCACCCTTGGGTTATCACGCATTTTGAACCTCAGACCAAGAAGAATAAAGGCCTGGAACAAGGACTCAAATAATACAACTAAACTTGTAAAATTCTGGCTGTACCTGTCATAATTAATGAAGCTGTGTGCAATTTACTGGAGGAATTTCCAACAATGTGTGTATACAAAAGAACGCTACATCGACATCGACTTACCTTCGTCGCCATCTCAATCAATACGAAAACGAAGTCTCGATGTTCATGCAAACTAACATGACTTTGCTATCCTGTATGACATTGCATAGTATTACATTGCCATTGCCAATACGGATGTATCATAATAAAAAAAGTTAGTTTAGCCAGGGTTTCAAATAAGAACCAGTTTCATATTTGATGATGTCTGATGATGTTATTGTTGATGATTGACTTTACTAAAGAAATACAATGAGGCGGAGGATTTTCTTCAGATTCTTCCTATAACTACCTATATGGTTTGAATCTTTTTAAAAATTCAATGTTATATCGAAGAAAAAACAAACAACGGGATAGACGTAGATAAAATTCGCGAAATGGACTTCGTTTGTGCACCTAAGTAAATACAAAATGAATTTCCAATGCATTAGATATTACTTAACTCTTGTGGTTTTAAATGATGAAGGCACATCAGGGTAAATTGTATACTTTTGCAAATAATTTTTTTATAACAAACCATTCATAATTTATGTGAAAGGTTGTTGGAAATTTTTAATTGTTTTTTTAAAGTTAGCAGGTGTGGTATTTCTGTGTTGGGTAGTTTTCAACAGTGCAAGGAATGTTGTCCCTTAAGGCAAATAAATAAATCCAAATTATTTGACTGTACACAAATGGACAGTATCTGTAATATAATTGTATCATTAACACACGTGCTTTATGAATAATGTGAAGATGTGCAAATTATGTAAAACAAATTTCTGGGACTAACTTATAATCCTAGAAGAAAAAATGACTGATTATTCTGGAACCTTCATCCCACAGAGATAATAATCATAATCAACTTTAGTAATTTCGTACTTGAGAGTTTACTACTAAAGGGTTTGTTTTGATAAAATGTTGAAGATGAGCTCAGCTTTCATACATTTTCTTAATTTTTCAAAACTTCACATCAGCACTAGCACATAATTAAAAAAACTTGTCCAGGAATCATGATAAATATCATCATAAGAATGATTAATACGATTACACGAATAAAGATACAATTATGTTATGACCTTTGAGCAATGGTATTCGTCTATTACATCATACCTGAAATATATACTAATAACCATGAAACATGACACGAAGATCACATCGAATCCTAATGCTTTCGCAATTTAAGAAAATAACTACGTAAATAAACGGTGCATATCATCATTAAATTAATTTCTCCAGATTACAACGTACAGTTTTTAGGTAGTAAAATTTTCTGCGAGGACACTTGTGGAACTTTATTCTTTCTTATGGATACAAAATCTATAAATCTATTTTTTACGTAAACTTTTGCTTGGAAGAAAACAAACAAATCAACCAGACTTGTTATTTTTTTAAATGTTTATTTAATAATCATAAAATAAAGCTTTGGTCTTTTCCTGTAATTCTATTACTGTGTTGGATTTATCTATTATTCGAATAAGTGCAAGTTCACAATGAACGCCACAATAATATCATATAGATATGTTCGGCATGGAATTTTTTGAGGTCTTAACTCACACACACATACTCTCTTTTCATGAAGTGTATCTGAAATGAATTGCACCAAATTAAGTTGTTGAATGCCACAAATACCTTGAAAATTTCGATTTTTAATTGACACGGAGTCTCAATCCCAAGATATAATAAAATATAGATAATTCGTAATTCTTTTCAAAGAAAATAGACTACTTTGTACGAAGTTTACTCAAAAATGTATTTCAAAATCACGTGCTGGCAGGTCCAATTCAAAACATCAACCTCATTCATTGTGTTCTGTCAACCTTCAAAATGATATCCGCTAGAGATTCCTAAACTACCGAGAAAAAGTTTAGTTTCTTCGTAGAAATGAAAAGTGCCAAATTGCACTTCCTCTTTTGAAACTAATTACACATTTATTAATATGATTATCATAGTCATAGTTATTATTATTCGCATGGGTTTAATGTTCCTAATTATTTCGGACAAAAAAGTCAAAACTTTTGAGGTAGCTAGCCGTGAATGCAAAACCCGAACGGTTCATCTTGATGGGATTTGGCTTGCTTATGCATCATGCAATGCTATAACTATCGTCAGCTTCTCCACAGCCATGGAATCAAGATGACATGACGATGAAATTACACCCCAATTTTTGAGTAATTAGGCCACACCTACCTTTAGTTAGTAAGTTAGGTATGAAGTATGACCGTCATGAATGTATTTTTCTCATCACAAAACCATTAAAATCATCATTATCATACCTCGCCACCATCACGAGCATTATACAACCGCATCATACACCATTTATTTACCTTACTTCAATCATACTAGCATTTACCTTAAATGGACAATATAAAACGATGTAATATGGCTTCTACGAACTGAAATGATGATTCCGAAACAATTACATGAAAATTTTCTCTGAAGCTCAGTGTCATTCACTTTCATTTCATCTAGCTACCATAAAAAAGCTTAAAGTAATTATTTCCAATTTCGGATCCCGTTGTGATCAAATTATGTCGCATAATATCTCAAAAAGTTAGATCGTGTGCACGCTGTCATATTTACGTAGCCGTATGAAACATGAATGTTGATAATAGTTCTGTTTTATATGAAAATTAAATTATATTTTGTTACTTCCTATGCAATTTATGAACTCAAAACAGTGTTAAGGTTATAATAAGTCCTGGACTTTGTTTAACAATATGCCATACGAACAATCGTTTTTATAAAGTCAGAAACTCAGACAAATTTTTTTCAACTCATTCATAAAGAATAGTTTATGGAAATCGAAGGGGTTTTCTTTCTAGTAAAGTATTAAAATGTGAAAGCGAAGATTACTAAAGATTTGTCTGTGAAGGAGATTAGCATACAAATTATATCGTTAATTAGAATGACTACTTCATATACTTTTATGAACTAGCACTTTTTAGTTTTGCTTACTTTGAATTACGGAAAAAACCTTTTAAGGCTTCCTAATACATAAGATAAGGCTACGACAAGAATCAGTAATGCTTAGCAAGTAATATGAGATTGATATATTTTTTTAGCAGATGCAAATGCAATCCAAAAGGTGTAAAGGGATTTTTATTTATATTTACAATTTTCGCGAAGAATAGTTCGTACTATATCTTATTAATATTTTTATTTACCTACTGTGCAGTTACTTTGTTGCAAGTGATGTGTTAGAAATGGATCTTTATGTTTATCTTCCTTTTAATGTTTGGATACTTACCTTCATTCGGCAAAAAACAAATATATTATAAAGTTAGCTTTTTTAAGATATTCAAGTGCCTCCTTGTTCATGTCATTATCTTATCGTCATCATGTATCCGCATGCATTGTATATTTAAATAAAACTCAATAATCTGCAAGTGTCGAATGCTAAAGATGCATCCAATAAGAATTCATCTACAAAGACCTTCGAATGAAAAATGCTCAATAATCATCATTAGCATGCATTTTTATGATAAATTTAAACATTAGCTACCTGAGGACAAGAAAGCTTGAATAGAGATGCCACTGTATGTGTGCTAAAAGAGACTTTTAGAAATTTCATGAGCGTTTATAGTATCTTATTTGATAATTCAGCTCAATAGTAAATACCGTTTGAAATGTAACCATACGTTATGATCTGGGGTGGGTATTTTTGGTTCTAAATTAGATTTTGGTCAGATTGCAATTAATTACAATTAACATTTGCTAATTATATGCCATAGATTCAACTTACTAATTTAAACCCTTTTTGAATTGATTTATTTCAGAAAGACAGAAAAATGCAGTCAAATGGTACAAGTGGATTCTCTTGGCGACTGGCAGGTCGACCACTCCGAAGAACTCTCCTGGTCTTCCTCTGGTTATCCATGGTGTACGGAGTCTTCCATTTCATAGCCCGAGAAGACCCAACACCCTCACCAGTTGCTTCTCAATTAGTCTCCTCGTCAGGGGAAATGTCCCAAGCTCCCATAAATACAGTTCTAGTTTATGACCAAGGAGGTTCATCTAATGATCCTGGGATGATTGGAGTTGTCCCTCCGGAATCCAGCAGTAGTTTTAGTTTAAGTAGTGCTGCAGCAATTAGCAATAGTATGAGCAGTAGTAGTAGTAGTAACATAGTTAGTAGCGTTAGTAGTGTTAATATCCCAGCTGCCGGTGGTGCTAGTTCGCTTAACCCCTTGGGTCAAAGTCAAAATCAAGGTCAGGTTGGGCCCTCAAGTAATTTTGGATTGACTTTAGCCTCCTCCACTACAACAACTATTAAGACATCATCACTTCCAGCATCTTGGAGTGATGAAGAACCTCTTGTAGATAAAGAGACGAGAACAATTGAAGAATTAATTTTGGAAGCGGCTGCAACCATCAGAAGCATTCCTCATCCGCCATATATCTTAGGGACTAATAAAGATGGACCGAAGTATTATAAGAACTCCAGTTGTGCTCGATTCCCCACAATTTATGACCTGGAGTTCAGTAATTCCTATTGGCAGGTGGGTCAAATTATTCTTGATGCATGTGTCAGTTGCGTTTTATGAAAATTAATAACTAATTGTCAAAATTCTCTAAATATCCTAGACATTAAGAACTTCAAACGGAACACTTCATCTTTACGGAGCGTACTACGACATCCGAGCAAAGAATAGACTTGGACCATCCGTTAGAATTTTAGGAATGATGGACAGGATCGAGCCCAATGTAACTTCTTACTGTCAATTATGGTTCGAAAAGCAAAAAGAACCAGTTTTCTCCAAAGTTTTGGAATACAAATACATTTGGTTCAGTAAATGGGGTAATTATAAACAAGGAGTGTTTCAACCTTATCTACTCGCCTGTCAAATACCCAAAAGTCATCACGGCAAGGTTAGTCATAATTCACAGTTTCACTTGATAACTACCGTAATGCGTTAACAATTAATTAACACCCAGTTGCTATTTTGTAATTAATTAGCAAGGTAATAATACTAAATAATGAATGAAAAAACAATTTTATAACGTTGCATAATGTTCTTGTACGAAAATAGGTGCCAAGGTCTGTAAGTATTGTAGAGAAGCCATGTCACGGGGCGAATAACAACCTCCGAGTTTTATTTGACAAACCAGAGAAGAAAAAAGGTTTCGCCGTTTGTGTCAAAGGTCTTGACTTTCTTCATGAAGATCTTTCTGTTCGTCTAGTCGAATGGATTGAGCTTTTAGGAATCCTTGGAGCAGACAAAATATTCTTTTATGAATTGGCTGTCCATCCAAATATAACGAAGGTGCTAAGATATTACCAAGGAACGGGTCAAATTGATGTGACCCCACTAACTCTCCCTGGGGGGCAACCTAATGATCCTAGAATTAGGCATATTTATCTCGGCAAGAAGGTATGGCATGGTCAATCATTTAATTTGTTTCATATCTATTATCGCTTTTCTTATGAATGAAATTTTTATTTTTACTTTTGCAAATACTTCTAGGTTAATCACAAGAGACAAAACGAAGTTATCCCGTACAATGACTGCCTTTATCGAAATCTATACCAATATGAGTACATAGCCCTGTTGGATATCGACGAAGTAATAATGCCAATGAAAGGAGGTGGTTGGAAGGAGCTTATGCAAGATGTGGACAGAAAAGCCAGACAATCTCGTAATGACTCGAGAGCATCATATAACTTCAGGAATATTTATTTCTTAGATGACATGATTCATGGACATGATTGGTTTCCTGGAATCCCTAGATACATGCATATGTTACAGGTTAATAAAGATTTTCTTGTTAAGTACTTACACTTTATTGTTTAAAAAACTACCAAAAACAAGGTTTTCATGAAAAAGTGAAGTATATCAATGTAATGTAGACTTAGGGTTATTTTCAGTAAATTCTTATCTTATCTTCATTCCCTTTTAACAGCACGTCTACCGATCAAGGAACTATACTAAACCCGGACAATACGTAAAATGTTTCCACAACCCCGAACGAGTTATAACGTTACACAACCATTTTCCCTTAGCTTGTCTAAACGGAAGCTGCACATCGTACCCAGTAGGAACTGACTTTGCCCAACTTCAACATTACCGTGCAGACTGTGTCCGCGCTCTGAAGAATTGTGACAAGGATTACCGCAGAAACTCTGTGCTGGACACGACAATCTGGAGATATAAGGAGCCAATGGTAGAGAGAGCTTCGTATGTGCTAAAAACCTTAGGCTTTATACCCCAACAGGGTACCCCAGCTTCGACTCCCCTTCAAGGGTCAAATGATATCTCTTTCCTCCTAAATAATAAAAGATGACGTAGGATTTGATTTTCAAACTCCCTAAAAACGTACATAAAAATTATTACTTTCCATTGTTTTGTTATCTAGTTCTTACATTTTGTTTAATTTGCCATAATAATAATACGTACTATGTTTATGTATAACGAAAGTCACATTAGTTGATTACATGTAGAGAAATGCAGCAAAGTGTTGTTTGCAAATGAAATGTGTAGCATGTCTACTGTTTTTGATCACTTCGAGGTCACAATTAACTTTGCTCAAATTCCTTTTGTGTCCTATGGTACTGTCTGTACGTGTACTACTTAATTTCGTCATTCCCAACCTTAAACCCTTACATGGTGCAAACCCGATGAAATTTAGGATGTACTAGCTACTATTTTATCACTATCTTCAGTTCCCATTCGGGAAGAAATGGCACAATGACTGATTCCTACTTATTTAGTATATTTTGTCAAATGTAGTAATAGAAAATTCAAAAACTTTCATCTGTCTTTTAAGCTGAATATTATAGAAAAGCTATTTGTCTGCAGTACTATCCATCCTAATAAAAGATTCAAGTTAAATTTAAAATTTAGTTGTACTGTGACTGTTAGAAAGACTAAACATTACATTATATTTAGTGATTAAGTATGCATAATTCTTTTTCGACTGTCAATTATACTTCGAATTAGACTTCTTTATATATAGTGACTAATTATGTGTAATAATTAATCTATCTAAAGCATATATAAGGTATACTGACTATCATCATTTCAATTTTTTGTGATAAAGGTGCATAAAAGATGTTAACTTTTAAGAATAATTAGTGTCACAAACTATCCCAATTTTTATATGTGAACTAGATATAATTATCATTTTTGGTACTGATTCGTTCTTTTTGATTTATTTAGACTAATCAATGTAAATATATTGTAATTATGACGATTTTGTATCCGAAAGTTTAAACCTTATGAAATCAATCAACATAAAGATAAAAGCACCCCTTCGCAATCTATCTCCAGTGGTCCTTGTGGGTCTACACTGAATGATTTTAAACGCAGAGACCACCATAGCGGCTCGAGTGTGTTTAACGTGCATATAATATGTACTAGATCAAGTATATTTAAAACGCGTCTTTGATTAGTCAACCAGTTAGGTTAATTGAATTCGTAGCGTAATTCAGTTTTATCATTTGGTGTCTTAAACTAGATAACACAAATAGGTAGAAAGTACCAGCAATGCATTAGGTGACTCAATTATTTTGTAAACTTGTTGGCTAACGACTCTAGACCCTAGAGTTTGCCTTCACTATTCGCAAGACAATTGCATAACTAGACAATTTCAAAATTAAATTTTAGTAACGTACTCAAACTACTATATATTAACGACTTTTGAGTTTAGACTTGAAAAAATTTTATGACTCGATTTATCGTATGTATATTTATCGTATAGAGTAGTACACCTAGGGTAATTTAAAATTAATAATAATAATTGTGCTATTTAATTAATTATGAATTATTAAGCAACGCAAACAAGCAAAAGCAAAATGATCTAGTCTCTTCCCATTCTTTCCTGATGATTCTGATTCTGAAATTCTTCTGGTAAAAAGTAAAATTTGTAAAACAAGATGCAAGAAAATGGTAGACGAAAGATTCTGTTACTTTTACTTTTTATTAAATTTTTTTAATCAACGTAAAAATCATCCTGTTTTCATTTAATAAATCTTTACTATACGTTAGACATAATTTCTACTTAAATTACTGTTAGCTGCTCTTTAATTAGTAAAGTAAGTTCATTGTGATTATCTTCGATTGTCAAATAAAAAATGTTAAACCTAACTTCTATTTGCGATTTCTATTTTTTGTCCACAACCCTCCGGAATTTTCTGGGACCAGTCTATATGGGTCAACCAGTCTGGCAAAATCTTGCGTTGACATTAAAATCGTAGGAATTGTAGCCAACTCATCATTGCTATTGCTTGTTTTGACTGTTTCCACAGATGTTTCACGGAATTTTGAATTACCAGCTGTAGGCTGAAACGAAATATTTTCACTCGTTTGCGGATCATCCTCTTCTTGATTGCGAACGGAATTAAACTTTTCAACACGTCTTTCTGTTGCCAAGTATTTCTTCCCAGCGTCAGACTCTAGAAATTCTTTCACTTCATCAAATGTAACTGGTTTTTTACTTGAAGTTGTAGGTCCAGCGTCAATCTTCATTGATGACACCTTATCTCGAATGACGTCACTACACAAAACCTTTTCGACCGATTCCAAACCAAACAGTGAGGACTGTAACCGAGGGAATTTTCCGGCAGATCGCTCATGGAATGTTGAATTATCATACTTAGGCTGACACGGAATGTTTTCACTCGTTTTCGGAACAACCCATTCTTGATTGAGATCAAACTTTTCTTCACCTCTTTTTGCTGTTAAGTATGCTTTACCAGCATCAGAGTCCAAAAATTCTTTTGATACAGCTATTTTTTCCCTTGAAGTTGAAGGCTTAAACGGCTTAATGTCGTTCTTCAATAATAATCCCGCAGTCCCAATGCCTTTCTTCAATGCTGGTTCAGCAGGTTCAACATCTTTCTTCAATGTTAGACCCGAAGTATCAATGTCTTCCTTCAATTGTGCCGTAGCCCCAACGTTATTCTTTGATGGTGGCGCAGTCCTCACGTCGTTCTTCAAAGTTTCTTCCGCTCCTCCAACGTCTTCCTCCACTGTTTCTTCCGCAGCCCTAATGTCTTTCTTCGATTCTGTCGCAGCCCCAACGTCTTTCTTTAATGCTAAAGCCGTAACCGCAAAGTCTTGCTTCGATATTGGTGCCTTTTTTCCGATGCTAATGTTGAATGAAGGTGCCACTTCACTCGATAAAATCTTTTCATCTGGATCCACACCAAAAAGTGAGGACTGTAACTGAGCGATCTTGATGGTAGTCTGGAACCATTTGAAGCCAGGAAATATCAAAATGCATCGACAGAGTCCTCCATCTTCACGGATTGCAGGGCAGAACGCAAAATTCCGTCCCTCCTCCAAGCAAACCAAATGCCCTGTCTCACACACCATCACTGGAAACTTTAGAGTTTTCTTGCAGGCGACACATTTAATTTCATGAAGCTCGTCTGCGATCTCTTTGATCCTTTTGCCATGAATCCTAGAATGTTAATTGTGGTTTTTACATTTAATTTCAATAGTATTCGTTGTCTAGAAAAAGAATCTAGACACTTTCAATCTAAACACATGAAAGCTATCTTATATACATTTAGTACATTCAAAAATTCTTCACATGAAAACTGATCTTACCACGATCCACTGCAGTCATCCATTGTCCAAGTTATGACTTCAATTCTGTATTAATTAATGTTCTGTATTTTTGAATAGTTTCTATAAACAAAATTGAGAACACACTGATTAAAAATATAATTCATAATTAGACATCCTTGGAATCTATAAATTAAAGAACCGTTACAAAAAAGAAAGATTGAGAATACCTAAAGTTTGAGAAAATCCAGAAAATTAATCTGACAACCAAAAGTTAAGCTTTTGTAGAAGTATGTTTTAGGACAATTCTAAAGTCTTTACTCCTCAAACATATATCAATGACTGAAAGCGTGACATGTTCTGTATGTGCTCTTTCTAGGTTTTTAGGCAGAAGCGACGGTGTGCACAAATGTACAGCACCGCGTCCTGTATTTCACCATAGTTGCATTACAATGCAAAGCTTTAGCCTAGCACAAACTGCCCGCATGCGGTATGCGACCGTTAATTTGTAAATTTTGTGATGGACTAAAATTATATGGAAGGGTGAAGGGTGTATATAATCCAACAATTTCTCAGCATTTAATTTTATATTCATATTGTATTTCAATTATCGTATTCAAACAAAATTTGCAATTTGCTATTACAAAAATTTGTTAGCTCTAAATTATAAATAGTGGATCACAATGCTTGTCATGTATTTTTTGACAAATGATAGGGTGGATGTGGAGAAAATATGAAGTTGAATTATGTGTATTCAAAAGAATAATAATAATAACTAAAGACATTCCGTTGAGTTTTGCTATTGCATGACCAACGGTTGAAGCCATGAATAGGTGGATAAAATAGGACATTTACAATTTCTGCTAAACATTAATTTACTTAAGGTTATTTAAAAGCTCGTAATTCCATTTAAAAAAATTTACCGTATCGATTATAACGCTACACAAAACTAGGACCGGCCGTAGAGAAGTCTGAAAGATAGTTTCTGTGACTGGACATAGAAGTAGGAGTTACTGACTGAAGTGGAAGGTGCGACCGTTTGAGAAAAGCCAAATACTGATAGGCCATATAAAGTAAGCCAAGTCTAAATGCTAATCCACCAAATCCCAAAAGTAAGATGATTCCAGGATTTTCACGTCCTTCTGAGAACAATGACAGACTAAAGCAAAGAGTAGAAACAATTAAAAATCCACTGGATACTTTTGTCCAAAGTTCCACTCGTTTCGTCAGTCTGTCTCCATTTGCTTCCAGTTTACTCTAAATTGATTGTAATTGAAAAGAAAAAATTACATTCTGTGCGCATTGAATGAGTCCAGTTTCGGAATTTCATGAAAGTATCCTTCGTTAAACTTCCTCATGCATATGAGATTGTTTTACAGTTTTTAACAACAACGAGACGAGACAAAGTTTGATAAGATGAATAAAGATAAAAATTACCCTAAATAGCATCATATCCACGTCAAGAGTTAACTGAATGGTGATCAATGTAATGACAAGAACAAACACAATGGTCCATAGGAGTGGCCACCCTAAAGAAAAGATGCAACAAT
>JAQFYJ010000083.1:0-22483 GCA_034694685.1 Isotoma anglicana | reverse complement strand
TGAACAAAGATTCTATCCAATAAATTACTCATTGTTGAATTATTTTAACCCGCCTGCAATGCTTGTATTCTCCTTCTAGAATATTAAATCGAATGTCTTTGTTGACAATTGGGTTTATTTTATAACTGATAAGACCACAAGTTTAGAAACTAAAATATTCCGAAGTTAACTTGTCTCTTGGGCTTGCACGTGGACATCATTTGTCTAAAACATTTTTTAAATTTAAATTTCTTCGCAGAAAAAAAATACTTAGGTGAATTAAATGTCAAAGATCTTTCTGAATTGTCAACATTTATTACACAAGCTATCTATTTCAATAAAAGATAAGATGACAATTTTAGTTTTCAACATAATCAAACGTCCCAATGTAACAACAACAATCTCGTCGTGATAAAATAATGAATACAAAAGTACGCGTCTATCCATCCATTGTTTCAATCAACTTGTTCACAATAATAATGATAAATGTGTTATCTTAAGTTCAGTCTGGTACAAAAGAACTTTTGGTCATGTCACGTCACGTCCTTCTTAACTCCATTTACTGAAACAAAAACCTTTGACTTTTACAATCTTTATTATTTTCATATCTTCTTAAATATTCAATTGTCATTTTGAAATAAGCCATATAACTTTTAGCATTTATACTGAATGAAAGTGCAGTTCGTTTATTATTGTTGTCAATAGATGAATTAACACTCGAGTTGATAATGCTGATATGCAATTCGTCATTCATTTTAAATTTTTAAAAGAGTTTACCTTTGTGGCCTGTGGGTCACTCACTAAAGAGCTTTGCAACTACTAAAAGAGTTTCCAATGGGATAATAATAATGATGATACAACTTAGCACAATGTTACAATAAGGTAGTCAGTCGTTTCGTTTGTTCATCTTTCCTTGTATGCTGAACCGATAGAAGACAATAGGATTCGTTCGTTCGTGAGGAGGAATAATCAAGGTTTGATTGATTGCGATTTTCTACTTTTAGGATCACATGAATCAAATACCCTCATGCATTGCAAATTTTAAAATGCTAAATAATATTAACCTTCTTAAGAGCTGTTCGAGTCTAATGTGGGTAATCTTATCTAACAGTGTAGAAAAGTAAAATTGAAATTAAATGGAGATAATACTATATTTTATATAGGTAGTGGTTTGGTTGTTCACTCCATTCATAAGAGAGAGAGAGACACATTGCATCTTAAGATGATGATATGCATTACATATTTTATCACAGAAATGATGATTGTGCAATAAATCTGTGCAAAATATTTTTATCTTTAGTTCAGAGAGTTGACTGACTTGACCTCATTTCCACATCTTAAGCAATTGAGTTCCATTCCCTATTGTTCCTTAATCGAATTTCAAATTTATTTTCAACAAGGAAAAAAAACTTTCAATGCGTTTTTGTACACACGGAAGAAAGACGGAGACACGGAGATATGTTATGGAAATATTAGCCAAATATGTTAAAATATCTCAAGATGTTTTTGCAAAAAGAACTGAAGCTGTTTTCAATCTCGGTTTTATTTCTTAAACGTGTATAAACATTACAATAAAGTTTTTCCGATGTTGGACACGTTGTAACAAAAATCAAAAAGTCCTAGTTAAAATATGTTTACAGTACGCAAATCAATGCTAACATAATTAAAACCTAAAGTGTACAAGGGTAGAATGGATTGAATTAATTTTTATGATTTACAAGCTTGTTGAACTTAAGATTAGTATACAAATTGTTAAAAACTCGTCATGTTTTCTTTCTATGTACAAACAATGTAACGTGTGTAGTAATTTCTATTATCTATGAACTTTGGTGTCAGCACAAAATCATAATATCCTAATTACTTTTGTAAAATATTCACTTACATAAATATTATCATATGAAGACACATGTACGCATTCATGTATTATTATAATTGCTTCTGGAATTTTAAACAAAAAGAAGAAGAATATTTTTTCAAGTAGATTCTTTTCTTTTAACCTTGTCTTAATTGATATATAATTATATTTTGAGTTTAAATATTGTTCAAACGTATCCTTAAAAGAATGCGGATTTAGAAACCGTAATGATATCATCCAAGTTATTCCAAAATGCTACAATTGTTCATATAAATTAAATGCAACGGGTAAAAGTTGCAAATAATAAGTATATACAATTATAATTTTCAAGGCAACAACGATTCATTCCATGAATGCGCAAGCAATTAATGTTTAATTTTACAAGTGCATAATATATTGCATGAACAATAGATAATGGAGAAGCCAAGATACATTGTGTGTGATGAAATTGCAAGATGCAATGGCTTTTATGTTGGGCATAATAATGTCTAGAGAGTCAATTGAATTGAATGTATACACAGTACACAGTTATATACATACATTGTATTAAAAACGAGTAAAACCAAAGTAACCAAGTAAAAGTTGTAGTTTGAGTCATAACTGGAAAATAGTGAAGTATCAAAATGCCACTAATTATTTATAACGCTGTGATTGCGAATAGCATATTAAAAGTATTAGAAAGTTGTACAGTGGAGTATAAATGACTTTGTCTGTCCCTTAATACTGAAGAAGTCGCATCATATACTACTTCGTACATGTAATCCCATGGGTCCAACTAGTGACTAGAGACAATCGATTACACCGCTGAGTTTTCCCTATTTTATGGATTTTACGAGGAAAGTTTTTCAATCAGTTTATTCTCTTAAGTGTGTATAAAAACGGTTAGAGATACGAAGAAAGAAGAAATCGTTTGACCAAAACGGCCTTTAATAATAAAAAAAAACTTTGTTATTATGAAGTTTCCTATTTTATCTGAGGGTCTTTTAGATTGGCTTTTTTGCAACTTGGTAGGAATAGTGAGTGCGACAGTTGAAAGTACCTATGTAGAGAGTCTAGAGTCTAGATGGAATATTAACAGTGGTTAAAGTTTTGTGCTCGTGTTAGCATTTCAAATTTTATGTATAACTCGGTTAACATTACTGCACAAAAACTGTTTCAACTTTCACCAGATGTTAGAAATTGCAATTTTTTTTATTATATTGCAATACATATGTAATATGTCTTTTTGAATTTTGAAGGAAATCTCAGAGTGAAGTGATGACTTGTTGTTGCTGGATTTGAACTCAGATCTGAGCTTTGAGAAGAAGACGACGACGATGGCATCGACAACGATGGAAACGGATACTCTTAATGGAGAAAGCAGCGGGTGTGGGACTGCTATTCAGGAAATCCAAGATGAAAATGTTTTAAGAGAAATGGTAAGAACATTTTTGAAGGGTAGAAATCAGACACAAAATTTGTGACCTTTTCATCATGCAGTTTTCATATGAAAATTTGTTTATGCTGCAGATTGAATCATGACATGAATTCAATATTTTCATACATTTTATGATCGCATTCAAATTTAAAACATAATCATTTACTATTAACTGTAAGGGTTAAAAATGAAAGCCCGACCAAGCATGAAGTTTATCAGCTCAAAAGTTGTAAGATAGTAAGGGACTTGACAATAATTTTACCTGAAGGTGAATCTAAAGTAGACATTATCCTGGAATAGTTCTTTAGACTAGACTACTACTTTAAAAAACAAAATTTAATAAAACTTTAAATTGGAACATCAAGTACGTTTGTATAGGGTTCCATACTTTATGACAATTTCTAATCCAATTCAAATTCCTAGCTAGTTGTAGGCTGTAGGTGACCTCTACCATATAGAAACATGCTTTCTCCCAGTATGTACACTTGTATTGTATATCCGCATCCGGTTTTGGTCCTTTTGACTCCGTTTGTTTACTCTACTTTCTTTTCGTCTTAAAATAACTTGTTGTTGTATCAAAATGTCTTGAATATTTGTATCACTGCCAATGGCTCTATGTCTAGAACTGACTTTCTTTTTCTAGACTTTTCCTTATTTATTATTTTGTCTCGAGTGAAAAAAAAGAAATTGAGTGTACATAGTTATTCACATATTCGAATTCCAAGTAAATTCAATACAACTACGGGACAAAAAGGGAAAGCAAAACTGTTTAACATTATTCTTATTTCAATGTGTTCTATGCATGTATCATGCTCTGTTCCATCCATGAAATTGATCTTCTGTGAGGTGATACGACTTTTTCCTGGGATTTTTTACATTTTAGTTTTTTTCTTCCTGCACAACATGGTATTACATATTGGCATGTTTCTTTTAGTTTCTTCCCTGAGCAAAAAATAAGGATTCAAAATTTCAATTTATAGCTATAATAGTAGTTTGGTTACTTACATCGTATCATATATACGATACCATATTCACATATAAAATGTGCTATAAGTTCTTAAAAATCTTGTATCAAGGTACGTATTACTGTATAAAGAAGAATGATCCGAATTGATAGGATGATAAGCCAACCCAGAAGGGCAGATCAAATATGTCAGCTGGTGTAATCTAATCGTATTATCATACCATAGACAATGTTATTACTAGGAGACCCTATGCAGGCACATCGTATACAATGTGTGAATGACCTTTAGCCATATTGAAAGCTTTTGTTATTGAGCTCGTGCCCCAAGCTGAGACCTTTTCATACCCTTTGATACAAAAAGATTCAATCCAAAGTTCCAAAGACAGGTAAAATCATATAAAGCCAAGGCAACCTCATCCGTCAGTAAGTTTGTCTTGTCGGTAACATCTGACATTTCTTTAGAATGCGTTTTTACTCATTTTTTACGTTTTACCTTGGTTGCTTTCATCGTTATTTGTACTTGGGTCTAATGTAAGTGCTCTTTGATTCAAGGGTGAAGTCATTTTAGTCTACATAGAAAGATGTAATAATGAGTAAAGTAGTAAAATGCATTGGAGAATGTTTGCAAACTACATCCATCCATTCCCAACTCATATTAGGTAGTAAAACGGAGAAAGCGAAACTTCAAAGACTTCAAGGAGACTTTGATGGGAAAAGCGTTTTGAGTCTAGTTGCTTTTTTGTCAAGGGTGCATTTGTTACTCCTAAGCAGAAATTGCTTTTTAGTGCAGAAAGAGGTAGGCTTTTGAGATTGCATTTTAAACTCTGGACATTAGATGGAAATTACTAAAATAAGAAGTTTACAAAGATAGGAAGGAGGAACAACTGAAGAGAAATGCACTTGCACTAAAACTAATACACCAGTAGATAGATAGAGAGGAAAGTCCTTATTATGCAAATATATTTTGGTCTCACTTTCCCTGACGCATTTATTACAAAGGGACAAGTCACATTATTATGGAAACTATTCTGTATGAACCCGTCGTTTTACATCGTTTTAGCTTCTTTACCGTTCTTCAAACCCTGAGGAGATTCAGGAAGGAAGTGTTTTACTCTACTAGACTTGGCTTCACAGTAGATGGATAGAGTTGTTTAAAATATGTTCCGCAACTTGTACACTTCAGAGTGGTATGTTACAGTGTTACATACAAAAGCTTATATTAAGCCTTTAGTGATGTTGGAACGAGCCTTAAATCACGTAGTGGATTTTGCGGATGTTCTTATGTCCCATTGGCAACTTGGGAATGGGATGTAACGTAAGAGAGATTAGGGCCACCTTACCTATCATTTGTTTGACCTTTCCATCGGGTTTTTAGACTTTTTAAAGCTCTTTTAGCTTCCATCTGGTTATAAATCTTGTAGTAACAATGTGTCATCTATTTACCCCTAAAATTCTTTAAATAAAATCTCAAACGTAATTTTTGAACAGTTTGCAACAAGAATATTATGAGAAGGTTTGCATTGCTTTCGTTGCTTTGCTTACAAGTTCACCTTTGAAACTTTCAAATAGAATGACATTTCAAAGTTTTTCCTGCCTGAGGTGGACCCAACTTCATTTGATAACGTTTATTTCCCCTTTTTACATAATATCTCTGCCTTATTGCTACTCTTAATAAAAAAAGAATTGAGTCGTATGGAATGATTTCCGTCCTTAGTACTTTCTACTATTTTATATGACTGCTTAATGTAAATAGAAAATCGTTTTCTTCTGTGCAAGTGTGCATGTCATCCGAACTAAAGTAAAAAGTATATGCGATACAAATTCAATTTTTAAGCAGTTTTTTTTCCTTTTGAGCTCAACGACTTTGAGCATTTCAATTAGATTAATATATGACGAGTATGTTTTTTGAGAAAGAAATTAAAAGGAGACAATATTAGTTTTTTATTTGAAAAGCTATAACAAGCTTTTACAATTGTGTGGCCCACGTCAGAGTTTTAAAACTGAAGAAAAACGCATTTTTTCTTAGTGATAGAAAAATTAAAATTTAAACTTTATTCTACTCATCCTGATCCTAATGCAAATCAATAAAAACAGTTTTAACAAATACAGGTATGAATTTGAGGCATGACACTAATAAGTCATAAAAACTAAATTGACTAGAAAATTATTACCAAAGTTGTTGAAACAAGTAATGAAGCGATTTTTAGAAAGATTTACGTCAATTTAAATGCAAATTACACACAATTAAAAGAATTTTTATTAAGTATTTTGTGCAAAAAGCTACAAACTCCTATGACTCGCTCACCTTTCTCTAGGAAAGATAACTCAAATGTGCATCTTCTTCTCTTCTCTACATAGAACTTTTAATTGCTGTTAGGTTTGGATTATTATATTAAAAAGCTATTTGAACTAGCGTATGGTGCTATATCACTGCTATGTGTAGAGTAACAAAAATGGCCATAATGGGGAAAGCACAATAATCTTAATTACGAGTTCATTAGGGAAGAATAAAAGGATAAAAAAATTCTAAAGAATTGGCAAAAAATCTTCCACGTTTTTGGGCAAAAGTTGTAACTATAACTTTTTTTGGCTAATTAGGTGAGAAACAAACTTGTCTCGCCACACCAACTGTATGAGTGAGTATATCAGTATATCATCTACTGTACAATAAGTCATAAGATTTTACTTTAAAAAACTAAAATCTTAGGTTTGGTTTGTCGGTCGTGTGGTTTTTTTTTAAAACAACCACACAGCCGACCTTATTTCAACCACCAACATTGTACCCTTCCTTGGATATTTTTTTATTTTATACAACCATTCATAAAAGATTATCAAATGATAAAGTTATGTGCAGTTTTTTTACCCGATGTTAATATAAGGTACATAAGCCAGACTTGACTTACTGAGCATATGGCATTACCATATTAATATTGCCACGACTTTATTCTTAAGACCAGGTTGCGTAGGTCGTCCTTGTCCTCGTAGGGTCAAATGGATGGGAAAGTGAATCAGGCCATACTCCTATTATAATTTTTTCTAGTATGGCCAACAAGAAGAAATTGACTACTTTATCTTCATTCCCTTCTTGTCTATCTCCAGTGGTTTTCGAGCTGTGTAAAGATAGATTTACATGTACATTGTTGAAATGCAAATAAACTGAATAATGTAAAAACATTTCTGAATTTAGCAAAATCTGAGTTTATAAATGCATACATGGGGTTAGTGATATCTGAAAATAAACGATACGTATGAAAAGTGTTGATGCACTTGCATAAAGGTGTAACGTTATGCATATGAAATATGAACTTTTCATTCATGTCATATGGTATCAATTTTATTTTAACTTGAACAAATTCAAGCCCAAGAGAAAAGGCAGGTTAGCCAATATAACACTGCACTTAAAGTTGGAAACAGAAATCCCTTTAAATCTATCATTTTTACTTACCTTTTTTGCATTGGATGAAAAGGCAGCTAGTCAATCAGCCAAGTTGATCTTGACTTTGAATAAAATCCCCTCAGACACATTCTCTTTTTTTGGAAATGTCAGTAGGTACTGATTTTTACACTTTTTATTTCTACATTTTATTCCCTATCAGCTTTTAAAAATCTATGGAGTTTCAACGATCGTAATATTGTTCCAATCTGGATGTTTTGAATTTTTTCTTTAGAGCTTTTGAACACATACGTTTGGTCATGTGGTAATTGGTAGGTAGAATATCGACGCGTAATAGTAATAAAGTACATAGCTTGTGGGGGTTTTGACCATAAAAACTTACAAAATAATTCTATGCATTTCGTTGATCTAAAATCAGGAATGCTTACATATATATATAACCTAGGGCTAAAGCTGTCCTGACTGTTTAACCGAAGTCAGTCTTAAATCCACTTAAAAGGACGAAAAATTAATTAAATGTCTTCGTACATTTGTTGTAGTATATAGTGGACCAGTAAACCCTGACATTTACATATTTTTATGACTTTTTAACAAATAGAGACTGTCATTAAGACATGTGCAAGATTATAATTTAAAGCGAAACAAACTGAAGGAAGATAAATTCCTCTAGGGAGGAAGGAAGGTGAGATCAGTGTTCTCATAAAAATGATGATGATAAAAATATTCAGAAGTAGTGTCATCATAACTATAAAGAGATTTCCATTCCCATATGAAATAAATAAACAAGATCGTAAATCTTCATAAAGATTTTCATGTTCCTATTAAGGACGTTTATGTCTCTTTTCAATTTGCTATTACACATCTTTTTACCAAAGCTATATTTTTCTCACGTCACATTTATTTCCTTCCAAGGCTTTTTGAAATCTTTTTTTGACAATATTATTACATTACACTTACAACCAGATGCGATGTATTTTATCTTCATCGCTCATCATGAATGATATAATAATGGAACGTGTGATAAAAATATTTTCTCATTAGAGGGTGTACAATTTACATACGATTTTATTACTATGGGGTGACAGATATGTAGCAAAATATTTGGGCAGATCATAATGCGATAATAAATTAAGTATGATACCATTAGATCGAATAATAGATCTGGGTTGTTGTTCAAAACAGGATTTAAACACATTTAGATGTTTTCACTACCTACACAAGTGTGAGGTGGGGGATTAGATGTCCTATTAATTCCATTGACTTTAACATGTTGTAATTTTATACTTTGGTCTCTTTTAAGTCATCACAAGGCAATCAATTTGGGTTCATCCAATAATCTCAGATACTCATAAGAAAACTAGAACCGGTTGCCGATTACACAATTTAATAAGAATGTCTCACTCTCTCGATATATTCGTATAGATGTATCCGGGTGTTTAAGTTTTCAGGCGAATTAAATCAAAATCAGTAAACCATCATTTAATTTTTAAGAGCATAAAAAACCCACGTCTAATAGTCTATTTTATATAACGATACAACCATATAAAAATGTTAATGAATACAACATAACATTCCAAATTAAATTCTTTTATGTAATCGTATCGTTAAAAAACAGATGGATTATGGATTGAGATTTTTGGTATATTTGGCCGTGCGTATATGAAATGCATGGGGAAAGTTGAGACTGTCTCAATTTTCTCTAAAATGCATATCGAAATCATCGACAGCTTTAAATGTTGCAATTTGCGATAGGACTAAACCAAACCCATGTCTGTCAGGAGTAATTAATTAATGTTAAAAATGATTATACTAATTGCTGATTGATAAATTGAGGAAGAAAAACTTTTATTTTAATGTATTCCACATTTACATAAAATATAAGAATGATAATTTGTTAAATACTGGAAGTGCATTTCTGAGTATAATGAATTATGTTTCGATTTCAGTGGCAAGACACGGAAGATCCTGAAGAGAAGCGTATACTCCGCTCCCGAATGTATAAACTCCGAGAAGACAGAATAAAAGAATATTACGGACGAGAGGGTCATGATATCTTGGAAAGTATTTTGAATCCAAATGTTGAGACAAGTGTAGACGAATACAGTGGGACTATTGATGAGGATGACGGATCGAAAACAACGTTCGAAGGAAACCGTGAACAGACTGTAAGTTCAGCCGAGGCCCAATCTCCAGACGGAACTGTAACAGTAAAATCCTCCGGATTCCAGGTAAAACAGTCCGTAACTGCTGTAACTACTTCAGAAGGTAGTAAAGCTATTGTAGACTCTTCTTCAATGGAAAAGATTAAAAACCGCATTAGTAAGAAAGACCGAACCTCTCAATTCAAAGAGATCCGAGGGGCTCAAGAGAAATCTCCAAGAAGAAAAGCCTCTTCTGGGGACATTGAGATAATCAATGTAAAGAAAGTCTCGTCTACAACTTCTGGTGGAAAAAGCAGCCGTAGTAGTAATGCAACCTCAATAGGTACCATTTCCACTGCGAACAATAACAACAAAGTGATTGCAAATAACATACGAAATGGTACTGAGCACAGTAATAATGGGCTTTCTTCGGCTGTACAAAAGCGATCAAGAAAAGGAGAGGGTGTGACCAAAGTTGTAAATGGGAAATCATCCATTACATCTACAACATCTACAACAACAACAATGGGAGGAACGAAATCATCAAAACTGTTGACCGAAGGTAATAAAATGACCGAAAGAGGAGAGAGTCAGTCTTCCACGATGACTACGACTGTCACAAGGAAATCCCAAGCTGCGTCATCAATGACAACAATGAAAAGCATGACTACTACAACAACTTCTTCTTTCTCTTCTCAATCTTCCTCTTCTGTCACTCGGATGCTCTCATCATCATCAAGTGGCTTGAGAAGAGAGACTTCAAATCTAGGTAATATGATTACTTCATCTGGGGATGGTAAATCTGGAACAATGACCACTATCACCAATATTAGTGGCACTGCTACCACAGAACAGATTCCAATCGGCTCTGTCCAGATTGAAGAGATTGTTGAAAAGCCCCAAGAATCTGTTAAACTGAGTAAAAGTTCAGTTCGAACAAGCTCTGCCACCACGGTATCATCTGGGAGTAGACAGAAGGATTTTGGAAATAGAATAAGACAGACCAAGGCAGATGCAGATATAATAAATCGTAATTTGGCCAATACCAATACTACTACAACGACCGCTACTGCTACAAATATATTAGGTAGTAGTACAACCCAAGCGACAAAATCAGAGCTGACCAAGACATCCAGTGCAAGGGCATGTAGTAGGGCATCAAGTGCCAATGCCAACGCCAACGGCAATACAACTAATGGGTCGGCTATAAAAGACAAAAGTAGTAAGGTCGTGAATAAATCACGAGAGACTAGTCCAAAGAGAAGTGGCAAGGGAGTAGTAGGAGGAGGCGGACCATCAGCCTCGCCAACGACTACTACACCAAGTGGACCGGCAAGAGGTAGTAAAACAAACCCGAAAACGGGTGAAACTTTACCAACTCCGACGATAAAAGTTGATAGAGTTGAAGATGTAGGAAAAGCTGACAAAAGTAAGACGGAAGAGTCAATCATAAGGGAATTGGATATTTTGGACACTTTCTTGTCACAAAGGAGTACTTCTATTGATGAGGCCGCAGTGAAAGAGGAAACGGTCATAATCGCCAATGTAAATGGGACAATGGGAGTTGATCACAGGAAGAAAGTTCCCAGCACCCCATATGATGATAATGATGAGAGGGTTGATGTAATGGAAAGTGGGTTGGAGCCTCCGTTCACGAGGAAAGAGTATAAATACGGGTGCCCGGGTGACGATCATCCAGATCATCATCATCACGACAAGTCCACCGACAAGAATACTGATGAGGGTAAGAGAGGAAAAACGAAACCAAAATCAACCAGCAGAGATACAACTGGTAGAACGAGAAATGATGATACAAGAAAGTCAAATAATATTGAGGATGAAATTATCGTGGCAGATGAGATGACGACGACTTCGGAGATTCGATCAGGGAAATCAGAGAGGAAGGCATCACCCGAGAAAAGTGTCAAATTGTTGAGACAGAAGGATATCAAAGGAAGTGTGACTGAGAGAACTGCACCTACTTCCAATACTACAACTACTGCTAACTCATCCTCTCCAAACAATTTATCATCAAGAGGAACGAGCGGTAGGGGAAAAGCAAATAATGTTAAAAAACCTGAAGAAAGTTCTGTGGTGAGTGCCACCACTGCTTTCACCACCGGTTCTACAGCTAAGATTTCTTCTACAACCACCACAACTACTACTAAAGATATTCTAACCAAGCAACAAAAATATGAGGCAGACATCCTCAGTCGTCCAAGTGTTTTACAGAAAAAATCTCCAGAAAGACCGAATCCAAATCCAAGAATTCGCAAAGGCTCTTCTGACTCTTCTCCCGAAAGGGATCTTGTCAAAAGAGTTGAAAAGTCTAGACCACTGGAAAAACCTGTTATGGTTGAATCTGATGAAGATAATGAGGACGTAGAGGATAATGACTTACTCAAACCTCAGAAAGTTGGAAAAGGATTAGAAAGCCCTGGGGCTGTTTTAAAGGCTAAAAGCTTATTTGAAACGAAAGCACAAGAAGCTGCTATGGATCGTTCCTCCGCAGATTTTGATATGGATAAAGGACTCTCTCGAACGGCTAAAGTGTCAAAGAAAGCTGCACTCTTTGAAGCAAGGTCAAGAGGGGAGAGGGTTAGCATTTCGTCTGAGTCTTCTGTCTCAGTTGCCCCAGAAGAAAAAGAATTCCAGTCTGACGAATTGCTAAAGGAAGATACAAGTCTTAAGGCTTCATCATTAGTAAGGGCTACGATGAAACCTGAATCACAGTTTGTTGCTGCTACTAGAGAGACTGCTCGAGATAAAACTGAAACAATTGTTTCAGATTCGAAAACAACGGAATCGCTTTTCTCTGGACGAAGAACTCAACCAATTGAAAAGACTAAACAGCCTGAAAGAGATACAAGAAAGTCCACAGAGGGGAAAGCTGAGACTAATTTGAATACTTCTAGAAAGCGTTCTGAAGCAACCGTTTCTCAGAAGTCTACAGAGATCCAATCGGAAACAGTTGCCGATGTTCGAAAGTCTGAAGCGAGGTCGACCCGACGATCAACAGACTTCAACTCTGAAGCTGTTGCAACCAATACCAGTAGACACGAAGCAAGAAATGTTCGGAAATCATTGGATGAATCCCCCGAACGTGTGAGAAATTTGAAGAAATCTGAAACAACATCTTCACGTAGGTCTTCAGATTTAAGTTCTGAGAGAGTTGGAGATGCAAAGAAAAATGATTTAATCCGTTCTCGGAAATCAGTTGAGGAAACGAGTACGACTGTTAGAGATTCTGGAACTAGAATATTAAAAGCTACTGTAACAGATGAATTAACCGAAGTTAGATCAAAAATTGAAAAAGTGAAAGACACACGATTAACTAGAGAAGAAACGTCTCAAGAATCTACAGAAAAGTTGATAAACCGAAATGAACAACGGCAGCCAACTGAAGAAAAGCGTTTTAGCCAAAATGAGCCAAGACAAGTGATTGGAGAAAAGCGTTTGAGTCGAGAAGAGCAAAAACAGTCGACTAGTCAAAAGCAGTCCAGACAAAGTACACAAAAGCAGACGTCTGAAATCTCTGAAGAGCGTTTGATAAAGCAAGAGACTGAAGTCGCAAACGAGAAGCAAACCAGTTTAGACGAGCGAAGAGAGAAAATCGAAGAAAGACGATTGAGTCGAGAAGATGCAAGAAAGTTGGCAGAAGAAAAACGTGCAAGTCAGGAAGAGCAAAGAGAAACACTCGAAGAACGTAGAAAAAGTCGAGATGAAGCGAAAAGAATTGCAGACGAAAAACGCGAAGAAGAAATCGAAGAGCGAAGAAAAATCCGTGAAGAAGCGAAAAGAATCGCGGAAGAAAAACGTGAAGAAGAAATCGAAGAGCGAAGAAAAAGCCGTGAAGAAGCGAAACGAATTGCGGAAGAAAAACGTTTGATTCGCGAAGCAGAAATTGAAGAGCGAAGAAAAAGCCGAGATGAAGCGAGAAGAATTTCCGAAGAAAAACGCGCTAGTCGAGAGGAACAAAGAGAGGCAGTCGAAGAAAGGAGAAAAAGTCAAATAGAAGAAGACGTAAAGCGTTTATCCGAGCGACGAAGATCTTCAAGTCGAGTTGAAGAAGATGTCAAGCGTTTTTCTGAGCGAAGGAGATCTTCAAGTCGAGTCGCAGATGATGAAAAGCGTTTATCTGAGCGTCGACGATCTTCAAGCCGCGTCACAAATACTTTGGATTCCAAATTTGAATCCACTGCAAAGTCCACCACTCAGGCTTCCACCACCACCGTTTCTTCAAATAGAATGACAACTTCTGAATTGAATGCCATTGATTTCATGGAGGATATAGAAGAATTAGAAAGACTTCTCGATAGAGCTACTGACTATGATGAAAGGAGTAAAATTCGAGGTAGAATTCGTGCCCTCAAGAGAAAGATTATTTTGGTTAAGAAAACTTCTACGGAAGGAGATGAATCTCCTGAAGTTAACATACCCAAAGAACCTTTTAAGGACGTAAGCATTCCCAAAACTAATGAGACCAGACGCCGCTCCTCGGTAGACTTGCAAGGAAATAAAGTAACAACTAGAAAGAAATCATCAGAGCTTGCAGTAAATCGAACTTCTTCAAGTAGAAGAAGCGTCTCAGAAACAAGATCCAAAACAGAGGTCAATACCGACACAGAGTCAAAACCTTGTCGTAGGGCATCCAGAGAAAGAAGAGTGTCAAAAGAATCCACTCCTGTTGACACTGCACCAAGGAAGATTGGAAGGCAACCGAACTCCAAGTCACCCTCGCCTACAAGAAAAGCTTCCGAACGTAGGGAAACAGAAGAAAGGCGAGTCTCAGGTGAAAGAAGACTGTCTACAGAAACACAAGAATTGTTAAGTACTAGAAGATACTCAAGAGAGAGGGTCAAAGATGAAGATGAAGAGAATAAAAGTCCAGTGGAAATTCCCTTCTCGTCAAGGCGCAATTCAAGGGATGGAGTAACCCCTACATCTTCTGGTGCACAGAGCCCTGTGAGAAATCTCAGTCGAAGAAATTCTCGTGATAGGAGTTCACCTACAAGAACATTGGAATCGGTACCCGAGGTACAGAAAGTAATTTCAGAAACAAAAAAGAACATGACCAAAGCAGAGAAATACGAAGCTGATATTTTAAGCCGGCCAAGCGTATTCCAAAAAAAGCGTCAGGTAGAAGAAGCTCAAGAGATTATTTCTGAATCTAAACAGAGAAGTACCCGAGATAGTGTGTCCCCACAGAGAAGCGAAATTCCTATTTCAAACAGAATGAAAACTGCTCGAGAGACCACTTCGCCCCCAAAAACTGTAGTGGTTGATACGCCAAAAACAGAACCATCATCTACAATCATCTCAGAAGTCGTTGAAAGTAAAACGAATACAGATTCAAAAATTTCAACTGAGAATTCTTTAGAAACTGAATCCTCTGAAATAATATCATCATCAGTTCAATCTTCTAAGATTGGAACTACCAGAAAAGTCTCATCGAGGACGGGTTCAGATGAAATCCGCAGAACAAAAACAAAACCCGAAGACTCTAAGCCATTATCAGGAGGTTCACGAAGAAACTCTGGAGATCAGAGTTCCTCCGTGTCTCGATTACAACGTCGAAAATCCATTGAAGAGGGTCAAGCTCAAAAGACACCTTCAAGTGGGAGCTCATCCACGAAAAAAAGTGTTTACACGAGAAAAAGCAGCTCTAAAGAATTGAAAGTCCAGTCGAGTGACTCAGCAGAACAAAGTGGATCATCAAAAATTCCAACAAAGGAGAAGGGTGAGACAACAAAAGATGATTGTATGTCTGTAGCTGACAAGGCAAACTCAATGTCCAATGCGAAAATTAATTCTAATCAGCAACAACAATCAAGCGAGTCACCCACGCAGCAAACACCAGTATCAACCACCCCATCACGATCATCCTCATCATCAAATAAACAACAACAACAAAAGACCAATAATGAATTGACAACAAGAGGACAACAGCCTTCGGGAATAAGACAAACATCTTCACCATCATCAACCACTCGTAAGGTAACGAGCACAAATACATCGAATAAAAATTCATCCTTGTTATCCTCAACCACAACAAGTAATAATAACCGACTTCAGGGTACTGAGACAGTTACATCAAGCTATGGGGTGGGTCCGACTGATGATGAAGGAATACCTCTATTTGGGTTGCGTGCTTTAAGAAAAATTAAACAAGCCCAAGAGCAAATGGCAACTAATACGACAAGTTCACCCGAGAATGAAAAATCATCACCCATGTCTTCGGGGAACATTGTAGATGATTCGAATAAAAGTAGCAGTCTAAGGTCAAGTGAGAATTTTGGATTGAGAGCTTTGAAAAAAGGATCTGCTGCTAGCCGAGGGTTTGATGAAACTGGGGAGTCAAAAAGTCCAGTGTCATCAGTTCCACAGGGTTCCACACGAGAGAGTAAATCAGAGTCTGTTTTATCTTCCTCGAGAAGGTCGACCACCACCACCTCAAGTAGTACCATTGGCACAAGTGGAATCTCAGATGGGACAAAGACAACTAATACGACTTCGACCACCACATCAGAACAAACGCGTGGAATAAGCACCTCTCCTAAATCCATCCTGAAGAAAACTTCATCTTTTACGAGTCAAAGTAGCGGTGTCGTAAAGTCCAAGACTGAAGAGGGCAATAATTTCGATGAGATTGGAACTTCTAATAATGATAGAGATGAGCTTGAAAACACAGGGAAAAATAGTGAAGGGATCGTGACGACAACTACTATAACTAGCAGTAGTTTAACTACATCAGCCATCCCACATAATAATCTTGATGACTTTTCCTGGCGTAGAAAGTCAGTTTCCCCTTCACCCGAAGGTCAGCCTCAGGGAGGAGTTACAACAATGGGAACTTTCTCCCGGGGGAAAGTCGGTCGTTCTTCAGTTAAAGAGATGTCAAGGCGATTTGAAACTTCTGAGAATACATCCTCATCTGCAACATCAGAATCAATGTCAACCGGATCTGTAAGTGATCGTAATAATAGAACATCATTCATTCGAGCTGATAGTCCTAGTAGGATCCCATCTCCTATCAGATCTACCACTACTACTACCACAACTACTAAGACCACTGTCCAAGGCAATCTTCCTGATTCTATGGCAGAATCTTATGAGATAACTCATCACAATGCTGATCTGGGAGAACAAAGTGATTCTGACAGTAATAGTGGGGGGCTCATTCGGGTAACTCGGAAAACAGTCACTAAATCAAGCGGTCGTAGCTTCCTCACGGATCAAAGTCCGATTCAGAATTTAACTGATGTTATCGAGAGGATGAAAGGTGAGGATTGCCAATCTCAATTCGCAGAAGATTTCAAGGATGATGAAGATCATGAAAAATTTCCAGCTTCGGATGGACGAAGTCTACTTAATAAATTTATTGGTGCCCAGATCATCATGCAAGCTGTGGAACCCATGCTAATAACACAGAAGGTAGGTCACATATATCAAGTTAGTCATTCGAAATACAGTTAGTATATAATCTTTCTATACTCATTGTGAGTACTACTTACACAAGTAGTTTATACTCTTCGACCTAAAACTTATCTTTAGCTCGAGGCGGATATGGTTGGAACATTATGAAAATGAGATTTACGAGTGAAAGTAGCACACGAGGAATAATATATAATACTTCACAGCCAACTGACTAGTTTAATATGAACTACTACTTTATATATATATATACTCGGTGGTTATGTTCTTTTAACTTTTTAGTTTTTACTTTTAAAGCTTTAGTATACACACATCACAAAGCTGGGGAAAAGAGATTCATCGTTTGTGAAATGATTTTATTGAAAGATTGGAACGGAGATGAGAGTAAAATGCAGATGTGAGAGAAAGAGCCAAAAATTAGTTTAGGGTCATAAATATAAGTTTTAATGCATGTGGCATTGGACTACCACTTACTTTTTTTTACTAGTGTGGCGATGTTAGTAGAAGTATGAATCTATGTGTTATCATATAAAATCCCAATTGCTCAGCTTTGTCGGCTCCATTTGCCAAGGTGACGATAAAAATCTGGCAAAGGTGGCTAAACCAGATAGATAGACTTGTAGCGAAATCGGCTTTTCTCATTTCTTAAAACACATCATGTTTTCGTGTAATTGGACATAATATGCAAAATTGATGAAAGCTTCCAAGTTCAACTTGTATATTTTATAAATAAAACAAAATCCATTACTAATCTTTTTCTATTTAAAACAATGTATAAAAAATAGACAAAGCTTTGAGATTAGAACAAAGAGGCAAATTGAGACTTTTAGGTCAAAATGAGAAAAAATGAATGTGTAACGGGAATTAATGTCCTGTGAGTTATTTACACTCTCGCTAATTAGCATATTGTTAAAATAAAGTGGAGCTAAAGCACAAATGGCTTTTAAATGAACTCGTCTAAAACAGTGCGAATTTCATGGGAAATCCGGATGGGATGGTCCGGTTGTAGAGAAATCCGAACCCATTATAGATTATAGGGTAGTACGATCCATTTTAAAATGGGATTTGTCGTTTAAGATGCAGATGTGCGGGCTAGTAATAATAATGTGATGTGATGGGTGCCGTTGAAGAAAACATTCACTCAGTTTTTCGTTAAGATCGTTCGTACCTAAGAATACTACATGCTTTTAAAGCGTGAATTCAAACGAGACTGCTATATAGACCTTTTTAAACTGTATTATTATGATGATCCGTGATTTTCAACTGTGAAGAGAAAAGGAAATTGCAAAGAAAGAGCCCAAGTGGTGTTGAGTTCAAAGTTGGTAAAGACATTAAGTATACATAACATAACACTGGTGAGAAATAACATCCAGAGTAAAGTACAGAACCGTTTGCCGGATAAACCAGGGAAAATCGGTGAGTGTGAGTGAGTGAGATGATTCCTTAACTAAATCCAATAGCACCAAAGCATAGCATTACGGCATGAAATAACGCAAAAGACTAACTATCAAACTTATCACTATCATAAATGCATAGTAAGTAATCTATAGAGAAGAGTTCAAACATTGAGCTTTGCAAATACGAAAACATAACCCTGGTTAGTAAGAGAGTTTAGCAGCAGAGCATCCCCACAATCCGAACCGAATCCCAATAAGTATTTTCAAACGGAGGGGTAAGGAGGATAGGGAGATTGGATCGAGGAAAAAGCTACGGAGTGGATGGGCTCCTCAAAATAGTCAAATAGGCAAGAAGTGTCGGGTGCAAAATCTTCACTCTCCTTACTATTTTAGGGCAAAGAGGACTTTCCGAGAAAGCAGCGAATGAAATGAACGATACTCTTCAAGACAACAAGATAACAGAATAAGACGAAACTACTGGGAGGTCAAAACGCTTAAAAAATAGAAGCCAGAGAAAACTTATGCCTTATATCACAGCTAAAGTTCAGCAGTATAATAAATCGGGTTTTTAATTAAAGCTTCGGTTTTCCGAACAATTGGGGCTTTAGAATTTCTTTTAGAAAAGTAATTTGTTTATGTACACACATTGTAATTCCTAATTGTAGTCCCCCATTACCAAAAATACGCCATATGCTAAAAACATTATTCAAAATGTTTTTAAGAACCCTGTGGATGGGTGGATTCTTAAAACTCAATTTCACTACTTCGAAATAATAAAAAGGAGAATAATAATAATAATAACATATTATTTATCATCCCATCTGACTCCTCCCTGTCATTGATGTCAGTCTGTCTCTGACTGCAGCCAAAAAATGCAAACATTTTTTTGACAAAAAATTTAAAAACACGTCTAGTAACCAAAGTTCCATAGCTTTAATTTTCTTCAAACAAAAATAGTTTCTAAATGCATTTACAACGATTAGAACACGAACCATTAGAATAATACAACTAATGCCAATTCATTCCATTGATGTGTACAAACATTGGCACACGAAATGTCAAATACAAATTCTGAATTGTACTTCCTTCCTATATGTATCCCCAAGGTATGTACTATAACAATATTCACTCGTTCTTAGGTTCAATCGTAGGTTTAACGAGTAAATTACAGATACGGGTAAAAGATACAAAAACCCAAGAGTACTTCCGTTTTACAAGATTTTCGACAGAATTTTCAATACAAATTCCCCAAGAAGGGTGACTTTTTTCTTTACCAACCAAAGGAATGGAAGATGATTCGGGTTTATTTTCGGTTTGACAGAACATTATGTATTATGTACGAATCTTGAGAAAGATTTTGAAGCATTTGCGTAAATACCTACGATGCACGTAGCTAAACATTTTGAACCAAGTTTTTTTGCTTTGCCAACCTTAAACTGTAGACTTTCTGGCACAACTGGGCATATATCGTACAATAACATAATGTGCATCTACTTTACTACTTTTGTCCATATCTTTGACTTTTGCAGAAGAAGCATAAGTAGCAAAGCAACCTTACTTCCTCTAGTAGAAAGTACCTAAGTTCATCTGCATTCAGCTGACTTGTAATATAACGTACTTCGTATCTAAAAATCCGTAAAAGTCCTCCGTCTTCTTGTAACTTGTCACGGTTTTTTTTCTCGGAGTTTATTTCTCTCCACTACTGTAAACCCAAATATCGTAATTCAGCTTTAATATACAGCTTCTTCAATTTGAAATATCTGTCTAGCAGAATACTTTCTTATGTCTTTAAGCCACCCAACAAACTTCAGCACCACACAATAACTACGGTAACATTAGGGTACATAATGTAGCTTTGGCATACGCTGGGTGTTCGAAGTTCCACCAAATATCAGTATCAGTGCAGCAGCGTATTTTCAACTCTGTTTTCTACCACTGAATACATACGGCAGCAAGCAACAGTAGGAAGCAATAATATCCTATTGCAATATCCTATAAGAAAAATAAAAAAAGCATCTCTCTACGTCTATAATCTATAATAAGTCGAAGTTTCACAGATTTTTTTTCTGCCACCGTCAACCGTTCCTCAGAAAGGGTATTTTTCTAAAAAGACGTAAGTAGTGTCTCTTTGTCTTCGATAAGGCGAACATACTCTATAACCAAATGGTCTTCGTATAATAATAATTTTCACTTTCACCTTCTACCAACTACAACTGATTTACTCATCATAAAAATTCTCTGTGGACACTTTTTAGTAAAAAAAAATCTATCCGAATAATCTATTTCCAAAATTGCATACAAGTCAAAGAGTAGTTGGTAGTAATAGTCTGTCAGTTTAAGTACCATTTATCTTCAGTGATAGTTGGTACTGTAAAGTAGTTGCATTCTCATCATCCTTCGTCTCGTCCCTTCTTCTTGTTGTCTTCTTGTTCTTCTTCTTCATCGTTGTCGTCTCTCTCGTCTACTAATTTTCTCCTACTGCCACTTAAATCTTTCTCGGGATCTGGATTCCACACTTGTAAAAAGTAAATACTACTTCTACTGGGTTAAAAAATAAAACGAGAGAGATAATAAAAAGAGGCCCTTTTGCCCTCATCAAATCTCATCACGTCAACAGATGAGAACTTCAACCAGACAGACAGACAGACAGAAACAGACAAACAAAAAAAGACCAGGAGTGAATCTTAAATAATAAATTTACGAGATTTTCAAAAAAATAGTAGACAACCAATTTCAACAGTTGAAATTGTTAATAGCTTCCAGATTTTAAAGTAAAATGAGAATTGCACGGGTTGTCCTTTCTCTTGGATGAGACAAATAAGAACACGGTTCAATGCATGAATTACCTTACTAAACAACCTCATCCACATGTAGGTAGATTGTATTCTTGTATTTATCTGCAGTAGTTGATTTTACGCGATGCAATTTAATTAACTAGAGCATGACACTCGACTACAGTAGTGTTGTCTATAAATGCAGGAAATAGTTGTCAGATTTTTAGGTGACACTTTTAAGACATGCATATAGAGACAGACCTACGCAAATAAGTAAGACAAAAGTCAGACTTTTGTTAAATTACTGATTTTTTAGACCAAGGTTAATACTAGGCTAATTGTTCCTGTGTGCTATATATCATTATCACATTGATATATATCGAAATATTTCATCTGATTCTGTGTCGTGTTTTGGTTTTTTTTTGAAACCCGATTTTTTATTTGGGAAAGTGAGAGACTTAGAAAGCAAATACAGTGTTTTACTTATTTTAGTATGTAGTAAAAGTAAAATGTAGTAAAACTAAATTAAAACGCTGTGATTTTTGCAATCGATTGCGACTAGTTGGAAACTACAAGAATTATTGAGATATTATACTAGTATAAAATACAATTTGTTCGTGTAACGGAAAATTAAATCTAAACTTTTTTTGAATGATTTTGCTTCAACTATTATTCTTCGTAATTGAACATCCCTTGATCTCCATCGCAATCCTCATCTCACTTGCTCTTCTCTTTGTAAAGGTGAGCATGTCCTCCAGTCTTGTCATTAATGGTGTGGATGTGGACTCTGAGACGAATTCAGCCAAGTTGAGACAATTGGTGAGTCCTATAACAATACTGTTTTGGTTTTAAGATGACTAACACGTTTCAATTTACTTCGGATTAGTTTGCTACCTAACAATTTTAATCATTATCTTAGGTTTAGAAGAGTTATGAGTTTCTTATTCCTTATTTTGTGACCCTGGACAAAAACTTAACCTTATACTCACATACCCTATAGAATGTAATAAATACCACAGCCTACAGGTACTTACTGCATAGGAGTTTTTTAAAATGCAGCAACTTACTAATAAGGACATGCATGTTTTATTATAATGTGTGCCTGATAATAATACTACCTCAAGGTAA
>JAQFYJ010000082.1:0-22600 GCA_034694685.1 Isotoma anglicana | reverse complement strand
AATTTATGTAAACGAAAATAATTGATTTTAGATTCGAATCGACAAGCTAAATCCAAAATGGACATCGTCGCTGATGATTGGAGTTATTGAGTGTAATCCAGAACGTATCTGTTTTCCTTTCAATGCATTGGGATTCAACAAGGCTTGTTGGCTTGTGATGGGAGAAAATGTTTTTCATAACGGAATGAAAACTGCGGACAAACTAGAACTAAATTTGAATTCCTTAAGAGCTGGTCAGACTGTTGGAATAATGATTGATAATCAGAGTAACTTACACATCCGTTCTCAAGATATGGATATCATTGTTGCAAAAGAAGTAGGATCAAAATGCAGAGCTCTTGTGGTTTTATATGGTGAAGCAGAACAGGTATGGCCAGATTGTAAATGATCTACTCTACAAGTGCAAGTCAATTTAGTTTCTTGTATGAACTTTCAATTTAACTATAGGTTACCATTATGAGTCCCGAACTTTCCAACTTTGAGAAAGAAGAAGATATGCAAAAGGATGAAAAGGCTGACAAAGAATGTTTCGAAGGTTTTGCGAAACCTCTTGAGGGAGCGTTATCAAAAGTATGCGAATATGTGAATGCGTGTCTCCGATTCAAAGCTTCGTTGTGCATACCAGGTATTTCATAATTAATCTAAATTCTGATTGGATTCTATTATTTTCGAAAATGTAAATGATCTTGTTTTGTAGACGCATTTTTCCTTCAGTCAGAACCCGTGATGTGTTTCTGCGAATCTTGTTATAAAAGTCGTGGAGAAAGTCCTACTTGCAAGCAAGGAGATCCGCCTGTGGAATATACGGTTCCCTTAGGGTGGGTTCGCTTTCCTGTGAACATTAACTTCGAATCTTGTAATTCCAATAATCAGTCAATGACTACGAGCACAAGTAGCCTCAGCAATGTGTTAACTACTTGGCATGTTGCTTATCATGGGCTTGAGATTTCACACGTCAGAAGTGTAATGGGTAAGTAAGGATTATATGAAATACTTGCAATTGTATTTCTCTTATAAAATATGACTAATCTTCTACTTCAAACTTGCAGACTACGGTCAACTCATCGCTCCGGAATATGTTCCAGTAACAAATAAGGGGAAAGACGAGAAGACTGATTTTGACGAAATAAAATTCTCACCCTCAGTAGAATATGCAACTATTCCAGCGTTTTCGCCTACTAAACAGTAAGAAATGTCAATTGAATTGAACTAACCTTTTAAAATTCTGTCTGTTTATTCTTTCAATTTACAATTTTTTAATCTTTTTGTTTCAGATTCATAGATTCGAAATCTAAAAAGAAGTTGTCTGCTCGAGTAGCATTTCAAATACTTGTTCAGCCTGGATCTTACAAAGTGAGTTGTCCATCTCATTCTAGTCGTCAAAGCAATTTCGCACCTTCAGGATCTGATATAGAAACTATTGAGTGGTCCACCAAAGAGCAAGGATCTACGCACGTTTCAGCTTTACTGCTTCGGTTGGACGGTTTCTTTAACTAATGAAAACTAGACACTAATAGTCGCGTGATAGAAAGTGATTTTATCTATATTTTACCGTTTTAGTTTATTTCGCTTTAGCCAAACTGTACATTCCGTTTGTTCACGGAATTTTGACCAAAGATGTTCTTGGAAATGATATTATATTGTTGTTTTTATGCCGCATTGTGCTTAACGTTTAACACTGTATTAGCTTTTAATTTTTCAATATTTGAAATACAATACGTATACACATATGTACAAAGTATAAAAATATTACAAAAAGTTAGAGATTAATATGGCCATGCAATAGTTTCCATTGGTCCAAAGATCATAAAGTATTCGATTTTTTGAAGCAAACTCACAATTGAGCCTCCAGTATTGGGTAAATACGAGAAATCGTTCAGTCTACGTTTGAAATACATAATTTGGCATCTTGTGATGAGTCGTCATTACTGTCTCCTTATTACAAAATGAGCTTAAAAGTTACTGGTCACTATATAGGTAGCTGCCTAAGTTTCTTCTTTAAGTCTTCATTTACCCTATAGATTAAATAGCAAATAGAAATAGTTTAAAGCTGTGTTTTACAAACATAGCTAACCTACACCCTCGTGGGTCTTATATACTCCTTACCCCTGTCATCCCCATTAGAATTAACGGTACTGGTACTACTGCTAACACTATTACGACTACTGATACTTGAATCGGGTGTTGCGATACTGTTATTATTTGAGGCATCCGTTGAATTGAAACTTTCATTACTGTTAAATACTAGAGAGGAGTATTCAGATCTACGACTTGTCATTTCTGACCTACATTTAACTTTTACAACCCCTTTTGGTTTAGCCTTAGAACTATCAAGAAGAAAAGCTGCAGCTCGTGCCACGTCCCAATGAGACATTTCCAAAACGGAAATAACCCTTTCAATATCGTCCATTAACAAAGATTCCGGAAGTAGCGATTTTAGCCTGAGAAGTTTTACTGCATGTGCTGAGTCCTGAGTTGCTTCAACTGCCCATTGACACTCTTCCTCTGTAGCCTAAACGATCAAACAGTTTTTAAATAATAAAAATTCGTATTTTAATTACGATTACGAAAGATCATCTAAATCATTTTTACTTACCGATGCCCCAAGTATTCTCCGAACAGTTTTAACTTTCACTGGGTCAACATCTTCACTCTGCTTTACTACTTGTGGCTTAGTAAATCTACCATTTCCTGAAGACTCCTCCACAGAGTTGCTACCACCACTGCTGGAATTGCTACTCCTGCTACTGCAACTGCTACTAATAGACAAATCAAGGCTTTTAATTCGTTGATGAATAGTTCGAATAGCAGGAGTGGGTGGTGTTTTCTGAGTTTCTTCATCCTTATTAGCACCAGTAGTTTCTTTAATCTCGCTGGCTTTCTCTTCAACTTTGTTTTCTGGACTGATTTCATTCTCAACCGATTCAAAATTTTCATACAAACGAATTCTTTCTTGAGTGCCACCGGATGAAGTAGATTTTGATGAAGAGACAATAGGGCTTTCATAAGCTGATGAGGACGGTGTGGGAATAGGCTCTCTGAACTTGTTAACTGATTCTTCGGGTTTTGTCTTGTCTCCTTGAGCATCTTGACCAAGAACATTAGTATATACAGGTGTTGTTGGATTTTCGACTTTTGCTTCTTCCGGTTTCAAATTATTCTCCACCACCTTCTCCTGACTAGAACTCTTCTGATTGCCCTCATCAGTAGTAGCTTCCGTAGTAACATTTGACTCGGTGTGTATCCGAATACCTTGTCTTAGAGGTTTTGGAGGGGGTGGTGGGGGAGTATCTGAGTAAGAGTTTCCAATAGATATTTTAGACGGTATCAAAAGGGGATGTTTTCGTTGATGTCTTGCAATCGAAGGGACTCCATTAACTCCAACAGGTTTATTTCTATCCCTTGGAGGTAAGGGAAGAACGTTAGTTGCTCCTGCAGCGGCCTTATTTTGTCTCAAAAGTCTTAAAGGATTTCCATCCACTTCATCATCATTTTCTGTTGATTCTTCATAATTCATAACCATCCTTTCGTCTGGAAGACTTAAATTTCTTGGTTTGGATTTCCTAACGATGCCACCAACACTTGGACCTGCTACGGCAGCTCCTACTCCTGAGATTGATTGTGAATGGGTATGGGATTGTTGCGAGTGCGAATATGAATCTCCACAAGCACCGGCCTTTTGCGAAGGTTCCAATTCAAAGAACTCGGATTGTTTCGATGAGCAACTGCTTTTTTCGGGAAAGTGGAAACTCATCGATTTATTTTCGAAGGATGGGGTTAAAAAGCCTGAAAATATCGAGACATTAATTATAATTTATACTTTGTTCTTGTAACCAAAAACTTATATTTTATTCAAAACGTTAACAAAATCAAATTATATAAATAATATTGTACCCAAGCTGCCTAATGATGGCTTTTCGACTAGAGAATTATACGCTTCTTTAGCTTCTTCGGTCAAAGTTGACTGTAAATTAATGTCAAATAAGGCAAAAAATAAATTTCAAAAATAAAAAGAAACAAAAAAGATCAAAAGATTAATTATTTCATACTTGAATATCAGGAATCGAAGCTGCCTCCTGAGAATAATTTCTTCTTTCTCGTTCATGTCGTCCTCCTCCCAAGATAAATGAAAATTTTCTTTTGTGACTCGGAGAATTCGGAGTTCTTGGAGAAGAAATGTCATCCAGGGAGTTATTAGTCCCTGACAGCTTTCCACGTCGGTCTAAATCCAGCATTGATCTGCTGGCTAGTTCATTAGCGAGATGAATTGCGTGATCTAATGTCTTCCTGTCTGAGGAAGAGATTGGCTTCACCTTTATAGTAAACATAAGCAATTTAAAATTAACTCAAAACTACCCTTTAATGCTTATATTTTGAGATTCTTAAGATGTATTACCGTTGCAAATTGCTTTTTAGAACGTGCCATTTCCCTCAATTCATTCTTGACATTGTGAGCTTCATCAGGGCGTTCTTGTTGTAACGCTCCGAAAACTTCATCAATTAAACTCGGTCCTTCAAGGTCAAACGATTTCTACAAAGATAAAACTTCTTAAATCCCGATTCATATATGTGTACACCTTTCATATTCATAAACCAAGCCATTCTTACATCAAACCGTGGACTTTCCAGTGGTGATTGTGACTTAGAACTCAAAGCTGGATTGCTTACACCCAATTCTCCGCGATTTCTAATTCGCATTTCATTTTCCTCATCTGATATTTCATGATATTCGTGATCTGAATGATAACACATTAAAATATGGTCAAAATGCAATAGCATCCTTTTATAGACTTTCCATTAAAAAAGGCCTTACCATTTTCATCACTGTGCATTTGAGCTGCCGTAGACAGCAAAGGCGCAGTGTCACTTGAAGCAATGTCGCTCATTTCCTGTAGCGTTTTGCTAGTAGAGCAAATCGGAGACTGAAGACGAGCAATCGGAGTCGCAAAATCTGAGGAAGATGTTTCAGAACTACTAAGCTCTGGTTTATAAGGAGAGACAACTTGTCTTGGAACCCACGACTATAAAAAAATTAATTCGAAATAAAACATATTGTTTCCAAAATGTCTCCCTTCAAATGCGAAATGGCTACCTTCGATCCTAGGAAAGTAATGTCTCCAAAAAATTGTCCATCAGGACCAACGTGACCGGTATGCTTTAAGTCCCCTTGAGGGCCACTGATCATGTCTGCACTAAGGCGCCCTTTTCTCATTGAGGAAGACCTTGAGTCTAAATCGCATAAAATATAAAGTATTTTTTTATAAAAATGCATAAAATATAAAAATGTCAATAAAATAAATATTTCAATATACCATTTCTAGTGAAAGGACTCTTTTTAACAGTAGGAAAGCTGGACCCCAAGTATGTTATTGTGTTTGCAGGATTGAACAATCCACTTCTACCATCCTTAAGGACACCCTTCCATACAAGGCCTATTGCATCTTCTGACCCTTGAGCTGGCCTAAAATAGATTTACGTATATAATTACAATACCGATAGAAAGTATCATCAAGTTACTTCCTATTATGTTTTAGGACCTCATTATTCATGAAACAAACACAGGTCCTTCAACTTAATAATCTCGCACTTCGCGCAATACCCTTTCTATACAATTTTGAAGTATCCAATGCATTTCAACATTGAACTACGAGTTGCAAATTGCTAAATCATTACTATTGAAATTAAACATTTTCAATACAATTTATATCCATTTCCTTGCATTCCATAACAAAAATCATCATCTTCAACAAAGAAAAATGTTGGCATCATTTCAATTTCCGCATGCACACGTGCTGGCTTTTATCCCTAATCTTGGCATGTCAAACTTAAAGCTATGAGTAGGAAAAAAAGTTCACTCTCCAAAGAAAAAAATCCGTTCTTCACTGGAAAAGCTATTCATGTCATGCGAGACAAATGGTCAATAATTGCAATGTGGTGAAAAAGCATTTAACCAAAATAGAATGTTTGGCAATTGGGTTTAATACGGTATCAATGGACTAAAGCTTTTCCAAATGCTTAATTTCCGCACAGTCACAGTTTCTAAATTCTTAAGATATGCAATCTATTTAGTAGCACCATTTAACTCAATGCAACATTGTAATTCTAGTCTAGAACTTATGCATATGACCTCTCATATAATCATAATTTAAAAGAATAATAAGACATTTAGCACTTACTTCTTTTCAAGAACTGTAATAATATCGCCAACCTCATATTCCAGAAATTCACGTCTGACTCGATTTTCACTCTCTCTAATTGCCTGAACTTGTTCTGGTTTACACTGCAATCATTTTAGAAAAATACATTTACTATTCTATGAGACATAATTGTATATATTATTACACCAAAGAAAAAGATGCATAATCCTTCATGCAAACAGTTTGAACCTACATTGGTTTTACATTAAGACAGAATAAGTCTGGAAATTTAAGACTTTAACAAATAGTAGCTGATAGGGAGAAAGAAAAAAAAGTCATAAAAATGGTTTGAAATAGTGATAAGGGGTAACTTTAATGGGAAATGCGAATAGGAACCTCATTGCATTTCTTCAGCTGTCTTGGATTACTCTTAACTATTTTTATTATTTACGAGCTGTTTGTTTTTTGCTCCAGTTTCCAGACAAAAATAGCATGCAAAAGGCATGTCAAACAAATAATATTATGTAATGTTTAAGATTATGCAGATCTTTCCAAGCAAATGTCTCTGAACTTTATTTATCGTTCAAAATTCTCTGAATCTTGTAAACTCACCTCTGGTAAAAGGTTTGAAAGCTGAGCAAAACTAGGTCTCATATTGGCATCATGTTGCCAACATTTTAGCATTATTTGGTAATAAATCTCATGTGGACAACACTCAGGTTTCTCTAGACGTTGATAATTTGGCTCGTCAATTGCCTCCAAGATTTGCTGCCCTGTTAATGCTGCCCAAGGTTGAAATCCTTCAATAAAATAATGAGAACAATTAGGTACTTAAATGCCTAAGCACCATCATGAATTAAAATCAAGAATTATACAATTGTAACATTTTGTATACCATATGAAAACATCTCCCACAAGGTAACTCCTAAAGCCCAGACATCACTGGCACTCGTAAACCGAAGAAAATTTATGCATTCTGGTGCACACCTGGAGGAAAATTATTATTAAATTCGCATCGTGATCAAATTTGCAAGTTAACCTTATAATTTAATATATGATTTACCATGCAATCGGCAGTTTTAAATTTACATTGAAATTTGTCTGATAATAGTCTTTCCCTACGCCAAGAGCTCTAGACAATCCAAAATCGGATATCTTTACTTGGTTACGTGAAAATACTAGGATGTTTCTAGCTGCCAAATCCCTAAAAGAAATTTAATGTAAAGAAACAAATTTTTAAAACTTTTCATACAATTTAATATCGAAATCTATTAATTTCATGTTAAAAAATTACCTATGAATCAGTCGTTTAGACTCCAAGTACTCCATTCCAGCGCAAATTTGCACTGCAAAATCGAACAGTGTTGAGATAGGAAGGTTTTGTCGCATCGAAGGTTCCTTCAGACATTCTAATAAGCTCCGGAGGGGTGCAAGCTCGGTAACCTTTTGGGGACAATTAGCAACATACGAAATTATTATCGATGTATTTCTCTCGAGTATTTGACTGGAATTCTGACAAACATACCAGCATCAACGCTGCAGTGTCTAATACAACTCCGTAAAGTCGGACGATATGTTCATGGTCTACAGCGTGCATTATCGCTGCTTCTTTCAGAAATTCCACTGGGTTGTTTTCCATCCTTTCTTGACTCAGACATTTTATGGCAACTTGAATCTATGTTCAGAAAACAAAAATATTTCGAGAAAATGTACGACCAAGATGAATTTTATGTGATTGGATGCCAGTTTATAATTTGTTTTAGCTAAAAAATGAATTTAATATTTAGATGCGAAAATGTGTTATTAAGATTAACTTTTAATTCTTTCAAATGTAATGATTAAATGTTGCATCCTTGCATCTTAAAAGCACATAATCACGTACCCTTTGACCATCATGATCCGTCCACACCCCTTGTTGTACCGTTCCGAATTCTCCAGACCCAAGAGTTTTATGAATAACGATAGAATCAGCCTGAATAATATGCCTTCCAGGTGCAACTGTTCGAGAGTATTTACTTATCGAACTTGGACCATTACTTGAGAGTGAGGCAATCGAAATAGGATTATCCCCTCTAGAAAGCAGCTTCTAGGCCATAAATAATTTAAAACTTTAAATTTTTATCTCTTTATTTTAGAAGAACGTTAAATCAAACAATCAATCAATTGTTAAGAGTTGTTTTTTTTGTTACAAAAATGTAAATGAACATACCTTTTTCATCTTAGCTAATACATTACTGGGATAATGTTTCTGAAAATATTTTTTAAGCCTTCTCATTTCAGGTCGGGACATCCCGATTTGAAGGAGATCTTCATCCGTAACATATTTTATTTGTGCTACATTTTGGACCTTAGAAATTCATTTGAAAATATTACAACAAATTCTAAATTACTTTTCTTTGAATTTCAAAATGTAGGCATATTATGTGTACCTTTAGCTCGTTTTTGAGCGTATTGTAATACTGCTGGAGTTCTGCCTCAATCAAGAACTCATAGAGGCCTGGGCCATTTATCTTTGAACCCATATTGATAACTTTTAGACACTTGTTCTTGAAGTGTCTTTATCAATCGGAAGGAACCTACATAATAAAAAAACATGTATAAACTTTATCAATATCAATATATAGCGTTTTAAATTTAGTTACTCTGCCAATAAAACGCGCTAAGGACTTACCTGCGTTCCTTTATCGAAATTTTAAATCCTTGAAATTAACATTTTAAATCAGAAGTAATCCCCTTCGTTTTATGTGTTGAGCTCATTGGTCTTATCTTCAAAATTTTACTGTACCAAAAACATATTGGTATATTTAAGTCCTTCGTTTCACCTAAAATAAATTTAACAAATCACGCTATAGTAAAATTTACACTTGAAACAACTTTTAAAACTTCTTTATCAAACTTCATTTACTGTTTTAAAAACTTTTTTTAAACAGTCTTATAAAACACGAAACAGTAAAAAAATATCTTCTGGATAATGAACAATGTTTCTATAGATGATTAAACTGAACCTCGTTCATTCCATCCTGGACTAAATGCTGGGCTCTTTAAGTTTAAATTAAGTACAATTACTTTGTTTGCAATTTTTTATTAAAGATTTAATATACAACCATGTAATCATTAATTCCATCCCATGCATCAATATCATGTATTTATCTAAAACTCAGCAAATACTTAACCCTTTTAACTTTACACTATCAAACTGTGTTTATACTAATTATATTCATATTAAACATTCACCTACTATAATTATTATCCTACTCACTATTTACTAAATACAATTGATATCATACGCATATATTATCACTATACACTATAAATAATTTCATAACCTCGAGTAAACTATGTTTGTTCGCAATGTAAAAAAAGCTTTATGCAAATGAAATGGGTTTTAAAAATACACAATAAATTGATAACAAACTCTGATTACCTAAAGTAAGCTGTGTATCGTTTATGTATTAAATAAAGAATACATTTGTCTAATATTTGAGTTCTAAAGGGTAAATGCTATTTTGATTTAATTTATGTTTTAATTTCTTTTTTATGCTATCAAATTCCAGGGTTAGATTTAAATACCTTTAAAAGTTTCTAAATACTCAAGTTTTGCCTATGTGGAAAAGGATGATTCTGAAATGAATTTAAGCAGAGATATGAAAAATGATTTAAAGAACCTTCTTAGCGAGTGTAGTAGCTGTAGTTGACTGGAGCTCAGTTTTAGTGCGAATACCTCGAAGAATGTCTTAAGAGCTGGTTCTTGGTTCTTAAGAAGTAAGATGTTCATAGACTTCATAAGTTCATGAGAAAGAAACTCGGTACAACCTTTTTTGAGATTTCTTCAGTTAAAAAAAGTGTCAGGTTTACTTCAAGTTCGAGTCTGCTATAGTAAAACTCGTAAAATATATTATGGATAGAAATAGGGATAAGAAATTCCCTAGCAGCCAACACCAACCCTCTTTGCCTATGCCTGCTGTTTTATTAATGTAAAAAGGTTTGTCTTCCACAAGGGAATAATAATATTGTATTCGAGGGGGATGGGGTTACTCTCCAAGATATACGGGGTGGTTATTCTTTTCTTCTATTTCTTGCATTCTATTTACTTCTGATGATTCACATATGTCTTGGACTTCTATACTTTCGTTCATACTTCATGGGTTAGATTATTACGGTGATATTAAAATTATTCTTTCATAAATTCGTAGTATGAATTTGCTTTTTAAATGATGATTATTGTAGGGAAAAAAGTCTGTCTTGAAAGGCAAGGTCGCTTAAAAGGACTTAAAATTACTTAAAACAGTTCTTTTTGGAATGTTTTCTTAATTAACTATTTCACTTGCCCTTTTATTGTTAGGTATTTAATATACCTTCCAAATAACCCCATGACTATCTTTATCTTTTAAGCCATAATCAACTTTAGCACATAATGTGTGAATCGTACTGTATATGCTGAGTATTTAATGTTCTTGCAGCTTCTTAACTATCTTTGGAAATATCTTAAATTGCATTCTGTATCATGCTGGATTGCATTTTGGTCTTTTGGTATTCCCATAAATCTCACCACACACACAAGCAATCAAGCTTCAAGCATGTCTCTCTTCATATTTGGAAATAGCATCATATCTTGGAGAATAATATTTATTTTAGCCATGTTGTTCAGTGCTAAGTATGTCCAGGTTTCTTAATAATATCAGTATGCTACGGATAATAACTTCTCTCTCTGGAATCTAGACATCATCTTGGATAATATTTCTATATTACTATAATATGTTTTAGGATAAGATTTTTCTTCAGACTTGATCTTTCTTCTTTTTCTCACCTTTACTTTATTTCAGACAAATGAAAAATCTTCTTCGTGAGATTTTATCTCATGTGCAGTATGATGTCATGGCTTATATATAGGACTCGCATAATATTATAAGTTAATTACATGAGAATAGAATTTATTGTAAATTACTTCCTATATTAGGTGTAGCCTGCCAAGACATGTCCAGTTAATTGTGGAAATTATTGTACCTTGTATGAATATAATAAATCATGTATAGTTTTGTAGATATGGATAATTTATACCCTTCTTGGAATGATTAATGATACTGTGGTTTCCTATATTGCTTTGATTTAAAATGTTCATTTTTTCGAAATATGTCAACATAGTTTCGAAGAAATGTATCGAAGTATATATTTTTACATCTATTCTTCTCGTTATTATTAATTGATATATACTTAACTACAGGGAAACTTTAACAAACCTTATTAATTACGATAAGACTATATTGACGTTGCCCTCTTCTAACTGATCCACTTGACGTTTAAAAAATTAAATTACAAAAACTTACTTGGTAGTTTTGTTATCCCTTAAAAATTAAATTAGTTTTAATACTTGGAAAACCTTATTCCCAGAACTCTAAATTAGTCATAGCCAATTAAACAATGTTGCAAGACAGAAACAGAAGTATATTAAGAACCTTGTATCACAATTCAAACAAGCATTTCGAAGAAACTCATGAAACTGGCGTTATCTTGTTGATTTTAAAGTGCATGCAATTTATACGATGAGTCTTCAAATGACTCAAGTTGTTGCCAGCTAATACTATAATATTAGTAAATTCTATATGAACATCAATTTAAGAGTGTTCTATAGTCGAGTCTTCAAAACATAAAACTTCTCTAGATGAAATGGTACACTTTTATATTAGGATGTTAAAATGTATACTGCTTATCGATATCCCTTGATAACCATTTCCATTTATTATCACAAATATGTTTCAGTCATAATTAAACTTAATGAATCATGCTACTCATATTTTTATAAAAACAAGCACGATTAACAATAATAACATGCTATCACCCTTTGGTTTGTTTTGTTTTGCTATATCCGTGGGAATGGGTATCAATGCTATTTTATGAAACATTCGTCATACTATTCCACGGGTTTTATTGATTGAAACTAAATGAAAGGTAGCAAACATAACTGCATGGCATACCTAGCTGGACGAAATTAATCGATTGCAAATTGGAACTCAACTTCCATATGGTATTCTGGTCACAAATAACAATAAAAAATAATTTTAAAATCTTTTGTTATGTTTTGTTTCTAGAAAGCAAAAGCTTTTCCTATTTCATCTCATTTGTGTTTTAATTTTAAAGATTTCCACATAAAGTAAATCCGACTTATCCTGTTCAGAAATGGGTTCATCAGCATTATCACTCAAAATTGGTCATAAGCTTTTACCTGGTAGAGTCTGCATCGGTCTTTACGATGGAAAAACTCCGTATCTTACTGCAGCTACCTACGGAGAAAGGGTTTGCTACATATTTTAATTCTTATATAGTAAAATATTGTATAGTATTTCATAACAATTTTTTACTAAATCAATTCTGCGGACAGATCTTGCTACTAAAATTGAAGAAAGCGACAGCAATGATTCCAGGGAAATCTATAGACGCTGTACCTGAAGATATTACATTTTTAAACATTAACCAACCAATTTCCTGTGTAGCTGCAGGGCCCATGCTCCAAAGTTCTGATCGATGTTACCTTTTTGTTGGAACTCAAACAAACATTTTTGGATATGATGTTGAAAATAATAAAGATCTATTTTTTAAAGAGGTATAAGACGCTGCCAACATAACACTTTTAAAAACTTCATTGCTTCAAACTTGTTATACATTTTTGAAAATATTAATATAGGTTACAGATGGAGTTAATTGCATTGTCACAGGCACATTGGCAGGTGTTGACACGGAACACGGTAACTCTTTAGCCATTGCTGGGGGCAATTGTTCATTACAAGGGTATGACGCTGATGGGACGGATGCCTTTTGGACTGTCACTGGTTCGAATATTAATGAATTTTTGCAATTTTTGTATATCGTATTGGAATCGGAATTATTTATAATAATTAAAATATTTTAGGTGACAACGTTGGTGCGATTGCCCTTTTGGATTATGATGGGGATGGGGAAAATGAGGTAATTGTGTAAGATCATGCATGTAGATTTAACATTTATGTATGATTTTTGATTTTATTAAACTATTTGTGTTACTTACTATTTAATTTATTTCTACATTTTTGCATTAAAGATCGTTGTCGGATCCGATGATTATGACATCAGAATATTCAAATCCGACCAAATAATTGCAGAGACATCTGAAACTGATGCAATTTCATACATTGCTCCATTAAAAGGAAATGCCTTTGCATACTCTTTGCTTAATGGAACTATTGGCGTTTACGAACGCTTGCAGCGTTTGTGGAGGATAAAGGTGAGAATGGCAAATTACAAAATAAATCAAATTAATTAGTAAGTTCAAAAAAGTTTAAAACGATTTCCTATTTTGACAATGCTATTTTGATAACTTAATAACAATCCTCAGTCCAAAAATCATGCAGTTGCAATCTGTGGGTATGATTTTGATGGAGATGGAGTTCCAGAACTGGTAACAGGTTGGAGTAACGGAAAACTCGATATTCGAAACATAAAAAATGGTGAGGTTCTCTTTAAGGATAACTTTAACAATCCACTCGCTGGAATTTGTACCGTTGATTTAAATCAAGACGGAAGGATGCATCTGATTTGTTGTGATGTCGAGGGTGAAGGTACTATCAAAACTTTAGTATTATAATTGCAAATAGTTTAACGTTTTTAAAACTTTTACCCATCTTTTAATCATGGAACAGTTCGAATATACCAACCAAGTAGCCACGATGGTCGTATGCTATACATTTCACCTAATGTGGAACAAGAAGCAATTAGAGAACTGAGTATCAAAAAGCATCATTTGTTATTAGAGTTAAGGAACTATGAAGCAGGGGCAGTAAGTAGGCAGCCTCAAGGGGTGAAAGAAAGTCCAGACGTACTTTCACTTACGAAGCAACATGATGTGGGATCTATTCCTGTAAGATTTTTATTTTTATTATCACAAAAATAACTTAATGCTGGATTTGTAAAGTAACTTGTTCTACTTTTAGTCTAAAACTCAGCTACAAACAGCATTTTCCATCAATATGGGTTCAGATGATAAATTGGTAAGCTTTACAAAGACTGAAAGAGAAAGTCAACTTTCTCCAAAGAAGTCTCTCAACTTATTACTTTATATTTTTTCTCTGCAGCCTCATATCGAGATAACATTGACAACAAACAATGACACACAGATTCGATCGGCCTTGATATTTGCAGAAGGAATATTTCAAGGGGAGTGTCACGTTGTCCACCCCAAGTCTGATGGAATTCAATCAAAAATTGTTGTACCATTGATGCCACCCAAAAATGTCGTTGTTGACCTTCACATTAAGGTTTTAACATATACTTCAATTTCAACAGATTATATATCACGATAAAAGTATAATACTTTAATTGTATAAAAGGTCTACGTCGGATACAGCGAAAGTCAACATTTTCATGTGTTCGAAATGACAAGACAATTGCCTAGGTTTGCAATGTACGCTTTGTGCAAAGATGAACCAAAACCTATGGATATTTCAAGCTTTGTAAAAGCTCCTATTCAAGAACGACCTGCAAGGGTGGGTACATCTTTAATCTTTCCTTAGGAATTACAAATCTTTCTAAACTACTAATTAATGTTGAAACTTTTTAAAATAAATTGATTACAGATATCAATGTGGCTCAACCAAAATTTCTTATTAGCTGATGAAGTTGATTTCAAAACTGGATTTTCAATGTCGTTCATGTCTTTAAGAAATCAACAAGAATTGCACTTGGAGGTGACAGCAACTGGAGAGTCAACTGTAAGAACGCATGATATCGATTTAGCCGGAGATATTGTTCAAAGTATTTGCCAATTTCTACACGTTGAAGATTTGGAGGTCAGTCGTTCTTGTTCACATCAATGGACCGAAGGATTGTGATCTTAAGAAACTTTTTGAAATATTTCTTGAAATGCTTAATTCGTCTCAATTGTTTTCAGACCGAAGCCCACTTTCCAGATGAAATTACCCAATTAGAAATGCTTGTCAGAGCTGTTGAAGAATATCAAGAAAGTGCAGAAAGGCTTGGTGCAGACATTTCTGATCAATCAGGAGTTATCAAAACTTTACTCATAAGAGCTGAGGATGCTAGACTGATTGGAGATGTGTACGTTTTTTGTAATACTAAAGCTTACCACAGATTTATAAATTAATAAATTTATTTTCGTTTAAATAGGAAAGGTATGAGAAAATGGTATATGCAACTACATGAGGCTAACCGAGCACTTATCAATCAGCATCAAATCAGATGCAACACGAATGAGAATATTACAGAATCCATTAAAGCTGTAAATCAAATCATTCAGAAGGCTGCTAGACTAAGAGGTAATTTTAACAATTTTTTTGTACAAGTTATATATGCCATATATATGCTCTGAATTTATTATTCAGTTGGAAAACCAAAGGCTAACGTCATAACAGCATGTAGAGATGCCCTCAAAGCAAAGAATGTGGATGCAATTGCACGAATTGTTAGAACTGGTGCATCATAAGCAATTAACTACAAAATTTCTCGAAAAATAAAATACAAATTAATTTTATTTCTCTAATAAATTAAATCAAGTATAATCAAATTTATCATTTTGGCAAAATCACGAAATCTGCTATTAACGGTAAGTGATCCGACGGAGTGTGAAAATTAGGTAACGAAACCTTCCTAACCTCATCAAGACCAATTATTGAAGCTATGAGAGATTTCTCTGGAGGAGGGTAAACATTAAGAAGTTTGAAATTGTCAGGCTGATACAAAACGTAGTCGATGCATCCTTCAAAACATGTCGTAATGTTAGTAAGTTCCTCTCCAGGGTGAGAATTTTTCAAGTTAAGATGATGGGTTGCTTGCACTCCCGGAATCAATCGTTCTTTGGAATCTAAAATTTAGTTACAAAATAGATAAATAATTTGAATGCAAAATGAAACTACAGGAAAAGGAAACTTAATATTTTCTTACGACTAGTCCAATCAAAATCATCCACTTCAATCTTCCCAGTGGTTAAAAATCGGTATGAACTGAATGGTGGAGTGCAATTAAAATCTCCACAAAATAGCAACGCTACTTGGAACTGTGGGAAAGCTTTCTTGATTTCTTCAATAGTGGTTTCGATGTAGTTCACGCATGTGATTGTCTGGAGGCATCGAATATGATCTGCATCCGGATGGAAGTATAGATGAGTATTAGCTGAAAATATCGGAATAATAAGTAATTAGAATTAACCATAAGAATCCAAATACAAATGATATGTACAAGTTTCCTAAAATTCGAATAACACAAAAGGCTTTTATAAATTATTATTAGGCTTTAAAATTCCATTATTTTTTTCAATCGTGCGCGTCTCATTAAACTGCCCTTAGAATTTTAAAAATTAATTTTTATACACGAATATAAGATACTAAAAATCATAATTATATACATGCATAATATAAAACATTTGAATCGTATGTGGCTCACCAACTACTAAAATCGTATTTTCAGGCACTTTTGGTTTGAATATTGAAACTTGAAGAACGGTATTTCGATCTAGTAGGCGAGCTAAAAATTCTTCGCTTAGGTTGCTTATCGAATTCCAAAATGGAAGAGTTTTCATGTGTTCCAATATCACAACCGTTTCATTTCGAAGGAAGTCAAACTTCTTGGGATTGTAAAACGTAGCTACCCCTTCGCGGGTATTCCCGACTTTGGAAGTGAAATTTCCTTTGTAATTTAAGTACGATTTGAAGAACGGAGAAAATATACCCTGGAAAAATTAAAAAAAAACCTCAATAAGGATTCAGAGTTATAATGTTAATCGTCCAAAAAAACTGAAATAAATCCAAAGATCAGATTACACATACCTCGTAGTATTTCTCATCGATTTCCTGCAGACAAAATATATCCACTTCATATGATGATAGTTCTTTGTTCAAAAATGGTAGACGAAGTTCAGGCCCTAAACTTCCTTTAGGACTAGAGATAAACCATTCTTCTGTGGCATAAGTATCAGCTAAACAATTATAGCTTACCACTCGGAAAAAGTTAGGATCTTCTTCATAATCTTTCTTCAATCTTTTTAGCCTTTCTTCAAACAATGGATTCTCAATTGTAGAAGAACTAACAGGTACTGGTAGCTCAGTAGAAAATGGCAATCCAAAGCAAGACCCATCCGAAGGGATACAAGTAAATCTCAATTTATAGCCTACGAGATCCTTTCCAGGAACGAATACAAGATTTTTACACCCAGTATTCTTCCAAACACTAGATTCTTCTTTATCTTCTATTGATTTCCTCCGTTTTTGATTTGGTTTCGATTTCAATTGTGACACTTCTTGTTTACAGTATTCCCATATATACTTGGAAGAATCAGAATCAAAGTTACTACTTGTTTCAATCTTAAACGGAAGAATGGGAAATCCGGTCATAGCTGATTTTAGAAATTTCACAGCATATATTTCCGGGGGATTTATAGCAACGTCGTAAATCTCTTCGTCAATTTGAATGTTAAATCGCTTGGATCCGCTCGTCGACTCTTTAAGCAAATCTTCTATCTTTTCAGAACCATCTACCTCTACCCATTCTTCAAGGGTTTTGTTGTCGCCTACTGACAGAGATTTTAATAGCTTAATTTTTCCGTCAAATGTCTTCAGTTTTTTCGTTATATTCGTTACCATTCGCTCAATAAAGGATTGGCAAGGGTCGGATACAGACCGGTCAAAGTTGAAAACCTTTCCATTCCTTAGAATCAATTTAAATTGGAATCGTTCTTCCCCTGGTGAATACCTTAAAATCGCTGACTGTGAGTTGAATACAGGTGGAGTCTTGCAATTTTTCTGATCTTCCATCTCATTCATCTTTGTTTCCATTTCAAATTTAGCAATGCTCGTATGTCTTCTACAGCTCAGCCCTTCGAATATTACACCGGGTGTACTAATACGATATCCTCTCAAACGGCTAGCGTCTTTACAACTATTAGATTCCGAGCGAAAAATCTGAACCGAGCGTTTGGATGTTGATAATATTCCACAATGAAGAATGGGAATGTTAGAACTCTCAATCTTGCTGAAAACGGAAGATACAGATGCAAATCGTACAAGATGACTAATAATTCGGCTAGGGCTGCACAGCAATAAAGTATTGCAAGGATTCATCAAGTTGTCTTGTTTTAAAGCGGTCTATTCCTGTCAGGCATCCAAATATCTACGAAAGATAAAACAGAAAGAAATATAAATGGAAACCACAAAGTGAAAGTTTATATTAATAAAATAACACAAGCAATTATGGTGTATGGGGTGGAAGCAACATTGGAAGCAACAAACTCCAACCCAATTATGTGTGGCAACTTTTTCGGACTGTGACAAAATTGTCTTTAAGTATACCCCAATCCACAATCAGCATGTCCAGTTTCAAGGTTTTATTAAGTTCATGATATAATTCTGTTATCATTATCAAGCGTCCAAGCGTCAAGCACCTATCTACAAACTACAACCTAATAACCTAATTTAATACATAAACATAATAATATGTATTAGTTTGTTTGTTACCATACCGGTCTGTCTGGTCACTGCTGACTGAGATGACGATTTATGACGGTGGGACCTCAAATCTTTCCTTAATAAGACGCTCAAATGACTTCCCAATTATCCTACCGTGTCGTTAATGGGAGAAAGTGGTGAAAAGCCGGTGACCGGATGTACTTTCTTCATGGAATAAGGGATAATCTGAAGAAATGTGGACGAATGTGAGGAAATGAGAATGAATTCAAGTTGGCGGTTGTGGATCTCTCGATGGGAGTTCACCTCCAAATCTGTAAAAAGGACCGTATTGGCACAGAGTGTTATTTCTTCCTTCTACTTCCACACACACCTTTTGTACCTTGACAAGCTCATCTGCTCATTTGTCATTGCTCATTTCTTTCCTCATAGTTTATAATCAAGAATTTTTGCTATTTTTTAATAAAATCTTCAATTCAATTCAATGCATGGATCCTTTAGTTATTTAAGTGCACAGACAGAAGGGGGGGGATGGAGTTTGGAGAGATGGAATGAAATGAACGGACCGGATAATCGTGAATCGAAATTCATTCAATATGTAATTTGTAAACAATTAGTGAAGCAATCGATGTGAAACGGAATTTTTAAATTGTGAATTATTGTTTATCAACTAATTATAAGTTATAACAATTGCAAACTGAAACAATTTTAAATATGTACTTTGTGGCACTTTGTGCTTTGTTGTGCATTGTGTATGTGTATATTAAAAAATGAAAAAAGTTCACCAATGTGTCAATAGAATAGTGAATATAAAGTGTAAAGTTGAATGTCAAAAGTGAGTACAGCAGTGTATAGACAGGAGTAGGAGTATTAAAAAGTAAGCAAAATTAAAATTTGAAAATAATTATTTTAGTTTCAGTTCTTACTATACTAACAATTATTGAAATTTCAAAAATTGCATGATTGAAAAAAAAGCAAGCACTGAAGCACAAAGAAAAGATGAAGAAGTGAGGACTGAGTGAGTTGGAAATTTATAATAGCCAAAACCAAAAACCAGGGCTAGGTCATAGTGCATAGGTGATGGGTGAGTAAAAAAAGTGAAAGATTGAAAAATCAAAATATGAAGACTATAATTTGTAATTTAAATATTTCCATTCATAATTCATAGTCATGCAAAAGCAGCGTAATATATAATATAATTATAATGTTGAATGTAATATACCTAACCGAAATGACTTTTTAGTCATTTTGTTGTTTTAATCATAAGTGATACTAGTGATAGTGATGATGAGTACTTTCTTCCCCATCCCCAATCCCCAATCCCCATACATACATAATAGTACTTTTGACTTTCTCCACCGATGACTGACACCGATTAGAGAACCCATTTTTCAAGAATTCCAAACTTTTACTCATGTAATTTTATATACCAGAAACCAGCTATTTTGTATTATAAAAAATATTTTAATTGGGTGTTGGGTACACAGTTAACCTTAGAATTCAAAATCAATGAGTTCGAGATTAGATAAATCTTTTATCGTATTTTCTGAATCCTTGAAAATAGTTTTGTTGATTTGTTTTGTAAGTTTTGTATGGTGCATAATTATCCATTATCCTTGTACTTCGCAACTAATCAAAGCCGAAGGCTGCCTAACTTTTCTTTCTATGTAAATGTAATGATATGATGGCTCTTTTAAAAATTAGTTGTCAAGTATTGAAAATTATAGTGCTTGCAACTTTAACATCGATACAGCCATAATATTTATGAAAACACTAAACAAAAAAGTATCTCGGTACATCAATTGTCGTTATTCTTGTGTGACTTTTTTCACTGCCTTAAGTTCACGCTTCAATAAAGTAGTTAGAGACGATATACATGGAATACATAATTGAAAGGAAGCAGGTGTAGAGTTGAACTTGTAGTCCTATTAAACTAGTACAAGGTCAGCCCCACGCTCATAATTTCAAAGGACCTTTCAAAGGTCATCAGGATAAGTAACACTAAGAATATGATAACGGAAAATAGATATCCTATTCTGTGCAACATACCAATTTCATATTGGAAGAACTTCTTGAATGTGGAATTATCGTTTATTCCGTGATTTCATCTTTTATCATGTGCAATAGCATAAACTGATCTTTAAATGAATGACAAATGGAAATATAAGCCAACCAATCTGACATATTTAATTATTGATATATTTCTAAGATTTTATAACATTTCATATGGCGTTTTAAGCGCATGCAAAAATTCTTTTCTTTTCGTTGTCATTCAATCATATAAATTATGAAGAATTCATTTGTTTAATTGTATTTATAAACCCTATTCTTCATCTCCAATTTTTTGTAAAAAAATTAATTGAGGGTACTAGATTAATTGCAGAAGAAAATTAGAATTAAAAATGTCTATATTTAAACTTTCATTGATTCATTGAATTATTTCTAGGACAAAAAAATTATATAATCGAGTTATGGACATTAGTTGTGTCATGTGTCAATTAAATTAACAATGATAGTATCAGAAATATCTTAGCATTTTTATCCGCAATCATTAATAGTCTCGTTTTCGCTATTCTGAATCAAAAAGAAAAAGTAACTTGATGAGTTTAAAAAATCACTTTTCGTTTTTTTATTTACATTGATGCTGTCTTCAGTCTTCATGAGATATAATATGCATAGTGGTGCATAGTGCAGGCAGACAACGACGTAAAACTGTATTTTTTCAAAACAAAATGTAATTTCATTTCAGAGTAGTTGGCCTGGCCATGTCATCCTATACCTATACCATTCAATATCATTGCCAATTATTTTGCCAACGTTACATGTTACGCCTTTCGCCTTGCGAATACCTACAAAAGCTATATATAGTTATGTAAAGCACATTTGTAGTTGTAAAATTTAAAAATAAAAATTCGGATTTCGCAAAGTGAATCTGAATAGATCTAGTGATATGAAAAGTTAATATGGTAATAAAAAATAGGCAGTAGAAGCTAAATAGACGAGACAAGTATATCTAAATAGTATTCAATCAATATAACATAACATGCGAAAATAGGGTCAGGGTTTCTTGTCCTTGTTGTCTTTATAAATGCCTTTGTCATATTATACTTATAGGTTGTGGTACAAATATACAGATGCTATATTTAAGAAATAGAAACAAACTTCTGCGATTAAGTTTATGCTGATTTCAGTCAGTGGTAGTTAAATTACAAGTTTATTGGCAGCGGTACACTAATTCGCATTCATAAGTTAAATGTTGTTGTTCTGGCTTTAGCGAGTTGCGAATGAATGCACTCACTCTCTTCCTTTTTCTTATGATCTCTCAAATCTTGCCATGCAGAGGAATAGGACCTCAACTCCACTGCCACAATTAGCATATTAAACTGCAACTTTTGCTTTCGCTATTTTGTTTTATACTAGACATGACTGCCTGAAACTTAAAGTTAGGCCAAGAAATACTTCTTACTTATTAGCGAAGAAGGAAACCCTGAGATGAGATTGAGATCCACTGCATAATTTGCGAGTCTGAAAGTGTTATAATTTATAATATCAGTGTTTCGAGAGTTTTGCTTGATTCTTTTAAAAATAAGAAAGATTCAACCTACTGAAACTAAAATAGTCCAAGCTATTCAAGCGTTATCCTATATTATCATTGCATGTGAGATATTGAATACTGTCGGTATTTTGAGCTCAATTTTTATCAAAAAATGTGTACTTGATACAACACCAAAGGTTAAAATTAAGTCCGTAGTTGATTACAAATTACATTATAAGAGAAGATCTACCATAGAAATATATTAATAAGGAGATCTAAATTTCGTATGGATAATTTATTAACGTTGGGAAAGAATGAAGCATGTTTCCTAACATTTGGATAGGTTTATTTTCTATTAATCCCCATTTCAGACGTCACAGAGATGGATGTCGTCATCTAGAACGAAACATTATTACCTATATTATTTCTGTCATAAATCTTGAAAACAAGCCAATTGTTATAAAAAGAGGATATTTTGGATTCATAGG
>JAQFYJ010000081.1:0-22607 GCA_034694685.1 Isotoma anglicana | reverse complement strand
AATATTTAATTAGGAGCTCTTCTATCTATCAAGCCATTGCTGTTCAATCAAAAGTTTTAAAAGTGTGCTTATATACATTAAAAAGTTGTACCGTCTCGTCATCGTACACATCCAACATCGCGTATGGTGGTGTGGGTCAGCTGTGCGAAATTAAAATCGATTTGAAGAAAGGTATGGAAAAGCAGATATGCACCTATTGTCTATGGTGAAAGCGTGAGAAAGCACTTTTGTAGAAAGTGCATATAATATACACATTGATAGTAAAAGTTGGTAGAAAGTGAAAGGAAAGGTTGAAGTGAAAGGAGTATACGTTACGTGGTGTAAGGAGAAAGCAAGCAAGGTCAACGTTCAAGGTCAACGTGACACGCCTGCAGGGAACAGAGGTCATCGGAGTCATTCACGTTCCCTGGTCACCTGTCAACAGTTCGTTTGGCGAGTGTACACAACAACAACAGTCAGCAAATTGAGAAGTTTGGAAGTGAAGAAATTCATATGTACAATCAGACAGCAGTCAGAGTCAATATATATATTTTTTAGAATATTTTTCTTGAAGCTAGTCATTTCAAGTATCAAAGAAGTTCGAGTAATTTAGTGTTTATCAACAATAAGCGTCAGACATTCAAGGTGCACTTTAATTTAATTTTTAGTGAAGAATCGAAAGTGGCAGTGGTTGTATTGTAAACTCATAATGTTTGGAAGGAAGGATTAACATTTCATGGATCAGATTTTATCTGACTTTTAAGTGAAACCGTCCATCAGCAAACCGAAAAGGGATTTGAAACTTTAAGGCCCAGGTTGAAGGTTGACAAGGTAGGTTTCTAAAATTGATAATTGAATTCATTGTCATTGTTTATTTATAAAATACCAATACACAATAGGGATTTATTAAAAAGTTATGTAACAATATGTCAAGTTATTAGTCAAATCAAACATGATAAATAGAAAATACTGTGGACGAAAGAAAATGTTTAATTTTTTTAAATTAAATTAATCTCCAAATCTCCATCCCTGACTGACGCATACTTTTTGACTTTTGACTTTATCTTTTATCAACAGACTGCATTCTGCATTTATTCTCATAAAATTCTCATTCATATTATTTCATCAGTTGACATCATATTGGGTGGGTAATGCCAGTGTGTTTGTTATAATGACATGACATTATGACATCATGGTATCATTGGGTTTTTAAATATTTGTTTAAAAATTAAAATTCAAAGAATTTACTGTCTTAATTACTTAATGTTAATTTAGGGACTGGAAAAAGGGTCTGCTTATTCTGTATTTCTTTGTGATTTATGTACGAATTATCTTGTTTCGTTTAACGCTTGTCCAAATTTTAAAGAGCACAAAATATAATGGCACCTGACTGTCTGTAATTTGACTTGTCGACTTTGGGCACGAGCTAAGTAAGAGTTTGCGGTTGGAATGGGAAAGGGAAATTAAGAAGGATAAACATTTTAATTTGTTTTTGGATAGAGATTAGACCTTTTTGAACCTTTTCAGATCAAAGGAAATCTACCTTTTTGTTTTCCTATCTAACTGAATTAACAAACGAAGGGCCAGTTTACTTTTACTTTAAGAATTAAATTTCAAGGGTTTACTTTATTACTGCGGTTAGTATTATAGTACTAATACTAATTACGTTAGTGGACTGGACAGTTAGAGATTATATTCAAATCAAATTTTAAACTTGTGAAGTACTGCTATGAGCCGACTGTTTTCTGTTCAAACAAACAAATTACAAAGGGATTAGATAGAAGGGCAAAGGGTCATAATGTTATAGCAAAGCTTGGACCATTATTTTGTTACCACACTTTACAAAAGTTAATGCCACAACTTATGACTTATAAATGGTTAGGTTGTTAAATTGTAAATTGTTTTTGAATTGTAAATGTAATTTATGGGAAGGATATCCAAAGATTGGTATTCATAATAACCAATATTTATGTAAACTACTAACCATAAATACAATGCACAATAGGGCCTTTTTCGTGATTGTTCATTTTCAAGAATGAATAAAGAGGTACTTTTACGAGCTTTACTGTTCAATAGAAAATGATTCATGAAAGCGTGATGATGATTATTCATGTGACTTTCATTATCAGTATCAGTAAACTTAAGGAGTTTGATTTTCTGACTTAAGGTTTGGGTTGGGGAATATTTGGGTGGGATGTGATGTTGAAGCAAGAAAGATAACACTTAAGTTAGCGTATCACTTTTACCTGTTGTATGTAAAGTAAATTAATGAAACCTATTTAAACCGTACAGCTACCAACCAAATAGTTCCTGGAAATGATTCTTACAATGCATTACCAAATATCAACGATTCTTCATATGTAATGCTTTTGAAGTGTGATTTTGAATACACTTTAAAATAAATTGAAAACTCGAGCATTATGTCATGTCATCATATCCTCATCAGTCCCAAATTTAAGGTGTAGTGTAATGCACATTGCATAATAATACCTTTATAGCTAGGTGGAAACTGGTGATGGTTATTTTATAGGTGAAGATGATAGGTAAGACAGATAATAGATAGAATGTTTATTCATCAAATAAACAATAATGGTGGTAGCAGTGGAGAAGGACCAAATACGTAATTGGCTCAAGTCAGTGTTGACTTTAAGCAGTAGGAAATGTTTCAGTACTTATAATGCTATAACTACCTCATGTCATACAGTACTTCTTTTAATGGTTAGTCTAATCGTAATAGTTAATAGGGCCAGGCTAGGACCGAATGCAAAGTTAAATGTCGTTTTGAAGTCTAAGTTAGGAATCGACTTGCTACCATTTATCATTCTCGTAAGAAAAGAATTAATATAACTAACTATTGCCGACTATTATGGTTGGGCGTTAAATAGTTAGCTAAATTATGGTTAGTATTAGTTGGGTGGTATATTATAGGTATACTTTCCTTACTTCGGTTATGTCATATATTATGTTTGTGTTCAGGCATTATATTCCACTCCCGAACTTAATCTTGAAGATAGACAGAAAACATGAGCAGAAGGAAACTAAAAAGAAAAACTACATGAGAGTCCGATGTACTTAACTAAAGTCATAGTTAGTTTCATACTATTTGGTAATAGTGTTAATCGTATTACAAGTACGTATATAAGTAAAGGCCGTAACTAACTTGACTATAGGTTAAAAGCTGGAAAGTAAGTAAAATTAAAGCACATGTTGTGTATATATTGTATCGTTGAGTTGTACGTAAGATGTGATATGATCTCATATAAATGTTTAAAATGTGCATAAGTAAAACGCTGAAGAAGTCATCTTCCTCTGGCCTGCTGTACGCTTGAGTGAGAGCGATGTGGATGTGATGTGTGGTACTTCGTCGTAGATTTATTTTTAAGCCCTCGGTGCCCTTCTTTTCCCTAGAATATGGCCTATTTCTCTGCCCACAGTAAGACTCATCTCTTCCTTCAGTGCAGTCTTGCCTTTTAATACAATCCTATAGAGGTTGTAATTTTATTATTATTCACCAACCAAGTCGGAGTATCTTAGGATCATTTAAGAAAGGAGTAGAAGATAATCTTAAGTAAGAGCAAGCAGTTGGCGATGATGATGCTGTTGCTGTTACGTTTGTATAGTTTGCTAAATGTTATGTATGAATGTTGAATCGACATGCAAAAAAAGCAAAGGCTATGCTGAAGGAGTCGTCACTTTAACGCCAGGCCAGGCAGTTAGGGTTGGTGGGTTTACATTTAGGCATAACATAACCATAGCAGGTAGAGCTGGTAAGACTTTTATTAGCAAAATATGCAAAAGCCAGGCGTTTCAATGTTCATCCTTGGAACTTTTTTGCAGGGTTTCAGATTTCAGTAGGTAGGTACCTTATCTTGAATGTATGTACACTGTATTCTCTATATACATACCTACCTAAATGCTGATAATAAATTGATATGAAATGAAAGGGTTTGCTTTTTTGCTTGTCTTCAGGCTGGATTTTGGTTTGGATTGGAATATGGACTTGAGAATACACTTAAGATTAAAGTTAAATACTTGTTTGCCATTGCTAAAGCTAGTTTAGTTCATACTGTGTGGTAATAGTGTTAGATTTCAGTTGAAAGGGCTTCCAGGGAATTCTGGCAGAGTAATACATTTGAAGCTTTTGTATTGTTACGTGTTTTAGATTACAAAAAATGATACAAACGATGCAATGTTTTTAACTACACACAAACTAGAGTATTATGTATACTGTAGGTAGGTCACTTTGAAATCAGCAGAGTTCATCTTATAGAATTAGGCAAGGGGTGGATCGAAAGAAAGTTTGTGAATTTTTCATTTTTTATTTACTCCATAAGTTTTAACTAGCATGGAGAAGAATCTTTAATAGTAGTTAATAGTGGTGGTGGTAGTTGAGGTTTGATAATGGTGGTGGTGGCAGGCAGGCAAGTCAAGTAATAAAAGTGGCCTTAGGGACAGGGAAGGTCATATACCTTGAATTTTTTTATAAAAATCTCAAGTAATGTTGCAGTCAGCAAAGTAATATAAAAAGGTTCTATGTTAGCAAAGTAAATGGTAGAAGGTTTTAGTTTTAGAAGGCGTATGTATAACATCATTCTCCTATTATTCGATGTATGATCATGATGATGATGATATAATACTTTTTATAAACCATGTATCCCTTCCATTCCATGAATGTATGGCCGAAAGGAGCTCTTTTAGTTTGAAAGACAATCTCTGAAAGTCAACCAGCATGAGTACTCACAATCAGTACCAGAAAGTTATTATATATTGTGTATGAGGATAAAAGTGTACGTAGAGATGTAATAATACAAGGCGGTTTTGAGGGGCTTGAGTGCTTTAAGAGTTCGAGTTCGTCCATATCATCATTCATTTTATTTCTGGCTAAAAAACTGGCAATGAGATAGGCCAATGATGTATAATATAAGGCATAGAGATATTTGCTTTAGTTTGTGGGGATTGCAATGTGATAGAAAGAAGGAATGAATAAGTCCATCATCCAGCAAAAAAGTCCCACCCCTTTTTCTTTTAAAGCAGGCGGACTGACAATGAGTCTCACTCAGGGAGTGTTATTTTTTTATTTAATCAGGAATAAGCAGTATCTATGGTATACTTAATATATAAAAGCTAAGCTCACCTGAGTCTCTCTCTCTACCTGCTCTATTCCATTGTTAGCTGATGCCTGGTGTGAATTAAATTCTGTGCTAATGCTACTTACTGCAAAAGCTAAATATATAATTGAATGCATGTGAATCTTTTCCCATTTTGCTTGCCTGTTGTGTGTATATTATTTCAGGGCCATTATAATACCTGGGATAGGATGGTGGTTGGTTTGTGATATTTACTGAAACTGAAATGGATGTAGATTTGGAGATGTGGAAATGGCATGGATGGAAGTATTGTATTGTGATAATGATGATGATTACCAAAATTCCCATTGTATTGTATTCATACATATATACGTACGGGTTGATTGTAAGATCAGTGCTAAAAAATTGCTCAAGTACTATGGTACTCTTGCTGGTGGTACTAGTTTGCAGGGAAAGGGAACGCAGGACATATTTTGCCATCCTTCTTTTTTACTTATAATACATGGCATGGCCTTACCTGAGGTTTTAATGAGCGTACCATGAAATGAAGGATTTTGGACTAGAAGCAGACTTTAACTATTTACTTCACCTCTTTTGATAATCTCTGCCTGCCATATCCTAATAGAATACTCGAGTTAGTTTAGTACTGTTAGAAGTACTTGAATCGAATATTGTTACGTAATGCACATGTTGGTTACGTTTTACGTTGTAAAAATCTCTGGTTAAGCTAAAAGTGTATAATATGATATGCATGCAGGGAGGGAGGCATAGGCAGGCATGCACTTGGCAGCGGAGTGACTTTGTAACCAAAAGTGCATTGACTTTAGTCAGTCTTCTATAGTTGCCTGCCTCGTGCTGGAATTCCGCTGAGGATTAGATTAGTTAGGGCTAGCTAAAGATGAGATCGTTGTGCTGAGAGTTCACTTCTGTAGGGCAGGATACTGATTGTGCAGTCATTGAATCCTTAATAATAATCGCAGTCTTGCCTGACTTTAGTCAAGAGGGGAAAGCCCCTAGTAACTTTACTTTTTCAGGCATTCGATTCCCATTAGCTTTTGAAAGATCCCTTTTTCATCGTCACAGGGTAAAGTCTGTTTGTTCCCTCAGAAGACCATATTTTTCAAAGAATAATGCACTGACTATGGAATGGATGGAGGTGGAAGAATAAATATATGCATGTAAAAATGTCTATGGAAGAAAGTTCAAGGCAGGGACGTCAGGGAGATTAGTTTGCGGATGAATCCTCTCACTCATGGCCGAAAGTGCACATATATAAAAGATAGTTCATGAAGAGATAGCCTTTTGATGGTATTGCATTTTATTTAGGATGATATTTTCATTATATATGTTGATGAAGGGAATGATATTAAGATAACACTGAGCCTTGTAATATGTTAGTATGGAATATGGATGATGTTATGCTTGGCGAAATTCTTCAGTATGGACTTACTAATACGAGTTGGAATGAAATGTAAATGATTAGATTCTCGAGTAATATGTAAAGTGTAAGGGTGAGGGATGATAAAGCCTGCAGCCCCTTCTACTCTTATTCTCACATGTTTAGAGAAAAGAAACGATCCCTGAATAGATGATGATATCCCTTTGGCACAGAGTATGTTTGGGATATAGAAGATAAACTAAACATTTCCTAAGGGTGACGTTGACATGATAAAAGTCTTCTTTTAATAACTAGACTTGCGTAGCCAGTCCTATATGCTTAAAGATAAGTACAAAGTACGTTTTTCTGTATGTGCCTATTTCATGAAATAAAAATTGTATGCATTGCATTGCAAGTTGCAGTGTTGACTTGGCAAATCCACTTTGATGCCCTTGAAACTCATTCCTACAACTACAGCAGCATCTCATCTTTTTCGTTCTTCTTGACGACTCCTAATTTGGCTTTTTATCTTCTGACCTGCCAGTGCCAGTGATAGTTTGCAGGTATGTCTACTAGTGCTGCAGTACCACTGCCACTTGTGACTTCTTCCTCCTGCTAAAAATCTTTACTTATCCTTCCATTTTGGTTTTGGGCGTGTAATAATAAGTTACAAAGTGCCGGCCAAAAAGGCAAAGAAGGACTTTGATTAATTTTTAGTATATAATATTTAAGGGTGTATTGAAGGTGTATATGGTCCTTATTAAAATGAAGTGTAGCTTACAATCCTACTATTGAATGTCTTTGACATTGAAAAACTGGAGGATATATACTTACTTGTATTGGATTCATTCGTAAGGTTAGTACAACCGCCCCCTTAAAATAGTAATTTAAGATAAGTCGATTTTGTAAAAGATATTCTAGCCTCTGTTGAGTAACTCGAGATATTTCAAGAAAGGTATATTGTTGAAGGTAAAGTAGAGTGGAAATTGGGTAATGTTAATGTACATTGAATTGAACTTGGGATTACGTCCAGGTATTGCCTATAAAGCAAGTTATATCCAATTCTAATGTAATTCGATATTATGGTGGTGGTGCTGCAGTAGTAGGCCGAAAAATGGAGTAATAAGGAAGGCTTTCATTTTCATGTCATCGTCATCCGGCCATGTAAAGGGCATTCGAAGGTTTATTTTGTGAGAAACTTCTACACTTCTCTATTGCTCGTATTATATTATGTTATTACTTTCGTATTATTACATTGCTTACGACTAGTAGATACTTACTAAACCTTACAAAAGTAAAGTAGGTTTAGGACTTTAGGTGGAAGACTGTTTTGGAAGAATAGAGAGAGACAGATAGAGGATGAATTTGGATGGAAGCGAGTGTTTTTTATTGATTTTTGGACGGGAGGTCTAGTTAGGGCTAGAAGAAGGAAGGTAGGGGAGAAAGCTGAGGCAAGGCAGGGAGGGATTGAAGAGTGAAAGGCCTTAAATGAAGTCACCCTTTCCTTCCCTTCCTTTTCACCGGATTTGTTACTTGATGGTGGTGGTGGTGGTACAACTGCCTGGGTTTTACGAAGAAGGATCGATATATAAGTATTCAGTAGAGTACAATGTAAGTGTTCAGAGGTAGCCTGAGTAACGGGAGAGTGAACCTATGCCAAGGCCTTTCCTTTCCTTCCTCCTTTCTACTATGCTGTCATGCTTTTACATAAGAAGTAAAATACGGTAGACTGTGGTAGGGTTGTTAAACTGGATGCATTCCTACGTTGTTCGATTTCGATGTGTAGACAGAGTGCCCGGCTCCCTTCTGGTGGTGGTGGTGTGTAGGGTATTTCCAATGATAAAAACTTTCCCTTCCTTCCCTGACTGTTCCCTGCATGGCATAAATCCGCATCGGTCCCTAGGCACTAGTAGGCACTCTGGTCTCCAGTAGTGCTCTTAATGTACAGTTTCAAACTAGCCTTCGGTTGAGTCGCATTGCTTACATTACTCTACTTGGTAAGGTACACGTCAAGGAAACTCCGATTCGGTTTTTAGTCACGAACATTAAGTCTATCGTCATCCTTATTGTGTACTATAGTAAAGTGGTGAGTAATAATAAGGCAAAGGGGAATTTAACTTTTAGGTAGGAAGGAAGCCCTTCTTGACGCATTTCTTAAGTTATAATCTCGTGTTGTGCACTTGTGTGTAGGGTTTATCATTACTACGTATGCAATATAGTCTCGTCATCATCACCAGTATCAGGCGGTACGACTTGTACGGTCGAATAAGGTATTCATTGCTTTGGCTTCTTAACTAACGATAAGTCTTTGTAATATTCATATTTAAAAATTATAACATCTCTGGCAGTTACTGCATGTAGAAAAGATTGTTTCTAAAGTCTAAAGTTAGATAGTTAATAGCATGTGAAGTTGGTACTAACTAAAGTATCAAGGGTTAAGACATTGCGTGATGTATGTAAAATAGCTTTAAAAGTTTATTTGCTGATTAGAAATAGCTGCTTATCCTTATTGCGTTATGTTAATTACCTCATCTTGACTGTCAAGGTTTTACCAAGGACTCATTCATTAGCATTAGCTCATTGTCAGCTAAGTGAAAACTCATCTTTGATGCAGGGAATTGGATTTGGATGACGAAATGTTACCAAGTACACTATTATAGTTCGCAATGGATTGAAAGGACTACAGAAGGTTCTGCTTTTCAAGTGACTTTTAAATGACAAAAAAAATTGTCCATATTTTACCTGCAGGCATTACTTATATAAAAAGTAGGGGCTTATGATTTAAATGGACTGGACTGAAATTGCATAAGTAGAAGTAGATCGAATGAAGTTGTAATTTGATGTCTTGGTTTTGACATTACTGCTCATGGAATATTCAGCTTTTTCTTACCTGTTGCGTTTTCTTTCAATTGCAATTCTGGATAGAACTTTAACGACAACGACCACCTCTGGATGAGAGAAATGTGTAGCAGTGCATATGGTTATTTAGATTGAGCCTATGCGAATATTATAGAAAGAGTTCGGTAGTAGCTGGAAATGTTAATCTTTTTTAAGGTTGTTAGAAAACGAGTTGTGTTAAGAGTACTTTGCTTTTTATTCATTTGACACGCTTTGGACAACTACTTGTATATGTGTGGTATACTTGTGAATATCAATGGGGTTTTATATGTTGGTTGGTACGTTTGTATTGAATTTTTACTCCCTCGAAGTACATATATATGAAAGAGTGTGATGTGATGTAAGATTGGGAATGGGAATATAAAATGCTGAAGAAGGTTGTATAATACATATGCATGGATGACAATAGATTGCTAATATACAATGGAAAAATTAAAATGGTAATTTATGAAATAATTTGCATATATTTTTTTATTTTTGAATTTAGAATCATACCCGAATCACCTAAGTACAGAGAAGTAGCAGTAATCTAACACACCGTCGTCAAGATGGGTGGAATGAGTGATCAACATTTCTGCCTGCGATGGAACAATCACGGGAGCAATTTAACAGAAGTTTTGGAGCGGCTGCTTCAACAAGAGTCCCTAACAGATGTGACATTAGCATGTGACGGCCAGAGTTTTAAGGCACACCAGACGGTGTTGTCTGCATGCAGCCCTTATTTCGAAAATCTGCTCGTAAAGAACAGCCATCCGCATCCTATAATCTTTATGAAGGACATCAAGTGCTCAGAAATGAAGGCACTACTGAATTTCATGTATAGAGGGGAAGTCAACGTGTCCCAATCATCTTTGTCAGAGTTTCTCAAAACTGCTGAAGCCTTGAAAATCCGGGGATTAACTGAGGGGAGTGATGCAAATGGAGAAAGCTGTTCCAGTGGCAAGGAATCATCCTCGATGAGGAACTCGCATTCGCATGTTGTGTCTTCCAACAATGTGGACTCCAGTGATGGGATCCTTATGACATCTAGAAAAAGGAGGAGGGTTTCCACCAGTAGTAATGAAGATGGAATGGATTCTATGGCCTTGGCAATCAGTACGAATCATCAGGTGCGATGAATGAAACAAAAAACACATGTATATATTTAATATGGTTGGATTTGCAATAAATCATGTAATGGTGACTTTTTCAGGAATCGAAATCGGACGGAAGAAACTTAGATGTGGTTTCAGTAGGTTCATCTTCAGCAAGCAGGCCTTCACCACCAGCCCTGATAGCTATTGGAAAACAGTCAGGTCGAGCATCATCTCAGCCTAGTCCATTGGTTGCATGCGAGTCCAGTTCTTCCATTGATCCGTCTTCATTTTTGATGCCAGTCATGGATTCAAAAGACGACGATGACGAACAGGATTATGAATTGGTTGAGCCGAATTTAAATGTGAACGTAAAGGTTGAAGATGATGATGACGATGATGATGATGGAATGGATGACAGTCGGTACGGCATGGAATACTATCAACACGCTTCTTTAATGGTATGTTTTGGATATAAAATTTTACAATAAATTATAAAAGGATTAAATATTTTCTTTGAGTCATGAAACAAAAAAATTAACAACATGTGGGGGGAAATTATTTAAATTAGGGAAAATCAAGTGATGACGATATAAAAGGAGAAGGTGGTGACACGGATATGCAAAGCTTGTCTAATATCGATGGCTTGGAAATATCAGACGGTAAGTAGAACTGATTTATTAATATTTGTATACCTTTTACTTTCACCTATTGACCTTTTCCAATTCCGATATTTTAACTCATTGACATTGATTCGTTCATATCCTATAGATTTTTTTGTACTCCCAATCCGGCGACACATTTAACGCATTCTTTGTTTTTCATTTGAAGGTTCCATGTTAATTATATTTAGTAATGTAGTCGGTCACTGTCGCATTCTATGTATTTTTTCGTGTGTGCAAGAAGATAGAAAATAAGATGAAATCTAGGTCTAGGTCTGCTAAATGATCTCATAGATTAGAACTTAATTCGCAAGTATTAGGATTTATTTAAACAACAGAAGGAATTGATTTCCATTTGAATCCTCTTCATATTTATGTTGTAGCTCTACAATTGTTTTCTTTCATCCGTTCCGTTTCAAAACTTTGTCTACAATAATCTCTACAACTAGAAATAGAATGAGCTTTGCTATAGACTCAAGTTGAGTTTTAGAATTATTGTCCCGTGATTACTTGGAGTTTTATGTTTGTTGGTAGATATTCAAAAATGCTTACCTAACTTTTTGTAATAGAGCTTTCAGTTCTGGGATCCAGAATGAGATACAATTAATTGGGCTGCTCAGGTGTTGTTTCGTTCTGTTAATGGTGGTGGTGGAACAGCTTTTTTAATTAGTTGGGGAGTGTTTTAGCAGCGGACTTGTGTGTTCTTCTCATTTCCAGATGGTTTGCAGTTTAGCGAGTCATTGGCTGTAGTCTCAATTGTGTCACCACGTTTCATTACGTAGGTTGTCATCTTATATAATCCAGGCTTAGTGTATCATTATATAGCGTAAAAGGTAGGTTCCAAAAAGCTTGGCATCTTAGAAGGAAAGATTAGTGATTATGGAAATGTTTACTTGGTTGCAGTTGCAGTTCCACGGCAAAAGTCAGAGTTGCAATCATTGAGCGATAAGAAAAGAAGTTGTTCTTCTTCTTGGGAGGCTAGTCTGGGGAGTCGGGAAAGACTGAGACTGATGAAGCATAATAATGAGATTACATTGAATCCGATTCGAAATCCGAAAGAAGTAATTTCTAAAGGTCGAAGGGCCGTGGATGGTCGCAGTGTGAGCGTTGAGCCAATAAATTGTAAATGCTGCTTGCAAAACGTAACAGCATCGACGTCTTCGTCTTCAGTAGCTAACCCTAACCCTCATCATCCGGTATCGCGGGACTCGACCGAAGATGTAGATGCTGATGATGGTGACGGAGCAAATCCATCACACCCATCTCCATCTCATCATGTCCAAGTCCAGCTCAGTCTCCGACCTCCGAGCCAGAAATTGTCCCACAACCATTATCACACTAGCAGCCATAGTCATAGTATTATACATCATGCACCTAGGTTCACCATTTGTAGTAGTGCATCTTGTAGTAACAACTCTAATGTTAATAGTACTACTAGGCATAAAAAGACTAATAGTAATAATAGTCATCATGGGGTCAGAGGGTCTTCTTCTGATGGTGGTGGCGGCGGTGGTGGGGGTAGTAGTAGTAGTAGTGGAAATAATAGTCATTTCAAATTTGTATGTTTTCTCTGTGGTCATGAGTATCCACGAGAGTCAACGTTGAAAAATCATTTAAAAGTTTATCATAAAATAGATCCTCCTGATGTGTCTTCCAGAAGAAAATGAACTGTATAATCAATTTAGTCTGAAATAGAATCAAAGAGATTTTAAAAAATTTTAGTCTATCATAAATTTAAGTTGTATGCTATTTTAAAATTTAAAATATTAAAAAATGGAACTTCCGGTGCTTGAGATTAGAATTGTAAAAAAGATTATTTTAACTGTCATTGTCATTAGTTGTAGATGTCATAGTTAAATAATGTCATAGTCATAGCTATTTGAAGAAAGTAAAGATACATGAATATTTAGAATTTGTCCTATGTCATTTCTAAAAAAATTATCATAAGTGCATTTTATGCTATTAGTGAGGGTTCATACAAGCAATGCCATCGTTTTTTTATCTGTAGCTCATTTCATAAAAAAGGTTGCACACATCATAAATAAAATATTAAAATAGACCTTGCATACTTACGGCAGATTTTATTCTTTGTTAAATTTGATTTTTAAGTTCTTAAGAAATGGATGAGACAGAATCAATGTGTGTTTGGATCAATTGTTGTAATTGTTCAAAATCTTTTCTTGGAGTGATGTGGGAAAGAAAGGTTGTTGTGGTCTCAGTCTGTCATGTGGGTTGTATGTTTCCAGGACGTATCTATGGATCAATATTCGAGAAGGTGATGGGAAGTCCACATCTTAAGAGGTGCAAATTATGCGGAAAACTGGTTAGAGGAAGGAAGCACAGATTTGTTCATATGCCGGGAACCTACTCTTGCCCTTACTGTCCATGTGTCTATACACGTAGTGATAACCTTAATGCCCATGTCCGGGTCAAACATGGAAAACCAAAGTGTCCCACAACGACTAACAGCAACGCGACAAGTCCAAATAGTAGTACAGCTGCAAGCACTCTGGTCAATCTCATCAATGCGGCCACCTCCGTCACTGAGTTCAAGTCCGAATACATGTAGTGTCTCCATATTTTTAATTAATTATGTCACCTGAGATTGACATCTTCACAATCTTCTTTCTTTTCGCCACTCTACGATCATGATGAATTTTGCTACTACTGCTACTGCTACAAAAAACAAGTAGTCCCTTTCACACAAAAGTATATATTAAGATTCCTGTCCTGTAGTGAAAACAGACGACCATTATTATCCTGGGAAGAAAAGCCTTCTATCTATCTCCGGACCAATGAATATTTATATTTCAGAGAATGATATGTTAACATTATAGTTATACTGAAGATCCTTATATCTTTAAATCTTTTCTAAAGTTATCTAATGTTTTTTTTGGATGTGAAAATCGGCCCTGTAGGAATGCATGTTTCATGAACTTGTTAAAAATATAATGAATTGTATGGTCGATCAAACCTAAAAACTTGCTTGTTAGTTTTATACCAAAGTTGTGAATTCGATAGTCATGGGATTTTGTGCCTTTGAGTATAAAATATCATAAATGTAAAATTTAGGACTTTGGTTCATATTCAAATACACGTTAATGGGTTTTCTTGATCTTAACACTTGAAAAAGTTGTAACCATTTACCTTTAGAATTATTATTATTATTATGATTATATTACGTAATACGTACACTACACTACAGACATGTATGTTTACCAACGGGAATGGTTGTTTGTTTTAGTCCAGTGTGATAAAGTACCTTTTTGGCGATTTGGAAATGGGTATCGTATTTAACGATTTACAATTGAGGGGTATAAAGGAACTGAGCTAGTGTCATGGAAAGCATATACACCAAAAATTTTGAGTTACGTAGTCAATCTGTACTAACCTGTGTCGATTACCAAATAATTGGTAGTTTCAGGCTTTATAATAATCTAGTTGAAAGAAATCAAACGTCGTCTTTAGGTTATCATCATCATTATGTAACAGTTATCTAGATTTTAATTAATAGTCCAGTAGTGTTTCCGTGCTAATTGTAAACCTAAGATGTTTTACTTGTATTTGTATAGTATAGTTTGAACCCTGTGTGTATAGATGATTTAAATGTGTGCAATTTTAAACTTGGGTGTAATGCCGTAAGACTTATCAACGATATCGTCGTCATTGATGTCCGAGAGTAAATTTAGCGATTGACAGCGTCAGTGTGTCTGCTATGCATTAAGTGTTCACTTTTCTGAGTCAATTTGTTGTAAGTTCAGCCTTTAAAAGGCAAGGTCAGCTGTGTAAAAAATTGCTTTGGTTTGAAATGTATGTAATTTGATTTTGAAGCTAGGAAATTGACAAGTTGGATAGAATTTAGTAACAACGTACCTAATTTGTAGTTTCATTCTTAAATGTTTGATTTGATGTTGCGTACCACTTGCCGATATTTATGATTAATTACTAGCAAAGTATGAATTTTATTATCCACTAAATTAATGAATATATTTTGAATAGCTTTTAGTCAATTTAGTCATTAATGAACAATCAAAAGTTTGCTAATCAGTTGCAATAGCTGTTATTATCAGTGTGTTTTTCCCGAGTACAATCAGGAAGCAAAGATTGACCAACAATCAGCTTTTCTTTTCATTTTCAGTCCAATTTCCTTTTCAAGTACTGAAAACTGTTGTTTTTCTCTTTTGTTTTTTTCCTGTAACTTTGGTGTTCATGTAAATCTTGTTGTTGTAGGTTAACATTTTGAAACCTTACAATTAAGCATATGATTATCGTTATTAATTATTATCCAGTATTTACGTAGTAAGGATTCCGATGTCTGGTAATGAAATTGCTTTTCATCCTTAATTGTTTACTAGGTAGTTTCATCGGTTTGTTTGTGACAATGGGCAGATAGATTTACAATAGCTTTAAAATAATGCATGCATGCGATGGGAAAGCCCATCAATGTGCCTAATCAAGAATTAAACCAAAGTAAATTAAATAGAGTCGATTTATCGGGGTCCACTTAATCTAGATAGATAGAAAAATAGATTCGAGATTTTGTCGTCTCTTTCATCGGGGCTATAGTTTTATTTTGAAAAGATTGAAAAAAGTTGAAGTTGTTTTGAGAAGAATTGTCTGCAAACTGATACAAAAATACAGATAATGAAGGAATGTCGAGGTTATTTTATGAAAAATGGGTCGCCGTAAAGGTTATATATGAGTAGGTAAATGAATATTAGCTAGAATTGACTGCATATTTAAAAAAAGAAAACTACCTACCTTACTAATTAATTACTAAAAAACATGGGTAAGCTGATAAGAATGAATTTGCCTTGACAAATGTAAAATGAAATGAATTTAATTGTAAGACAAAAAATTGCTATTTACATACAAACCAAACACTAGAAAAGCAAATTAAATTACAACAATTATTATTTTAAATATATAACACGGTAATTAATACTATTGTTACATTATCTTGAATAGAAAAAAAAATGAAAAATTAACTTTCTAACTTATTGATGCTGCATATTATTGCATATTGCGTGTAACTTCGAAAACTGTAACTAACTAAAATATTAATACTGAAAAGTGGGACGATAGCTAGCGTTATTTCTCCATAAGATTATAAATGCTTCTATAATTATCATTATCAAATACATATATATATACATTGTGTACATTATATTATTATTATCATTAATTATTATGACTATGACTTACGTATTAGTAAATGAATTAATTATCGTGCTGTAATTATAAGTTTGATGGTGCAGAACTTGTTTTGTCCGGTTTGACTATACCAAAAATTTACCATTATGATGATATGAATTTTGTGTGTGCTAGTTTCAATATTGTGACTTCGGTCGTAAGAAAAATAATAATGATGATTGTAAAGATGATTATTAAATCCATTATTGGATCAGATAATCATTTACTAATTGTTATTATTGTTAACATAATATACGTATATCTCGTGTTTTATTAAATTGTAAGAAAGTTTGTTTAAGTTAACAGAAGAACGTGAGGAATTCAAATGAAACTGAGGATAAATTTAAGTTCGAGGGTATTTTATTCATTTATTCTCCCGAAAATAAATTATCGAATAAAGATTTTAAGTTTCAATTAATGATTTAACCTATCATTCAGAAATGATAGTATATGACGAGATGTAACTTGGATTAAATAATTATGAGTTGTTGTTCATTATTATAATACAATGATTATCTGAATCATTCAGTTTTATTCTCATTGTTTAATTTTAATCGTTTACTTAAAAAATACAAACGCTAAATAAAAAATGTGCTTGTCTCCAATAATATGTTTTTTTGCTGTTATCAGATCATCAAAATTTATTCTGGTTTCAAAAAAGGACGTAGACGTTTTTTTTAGAAAATGGCTAGGCTGAGTTTATATCGGGCTGCATAGTAATGTATTAGGATTAAAGAAAATAGGAAAGGATTTATAATTTTATCTACAAGATTGGATGGAGGCTACTACTCTACTTTGAAATACAATATGACATGACCCGGTTCCCCCGATTAAAAATTATGATTAGTTTGAATACAGTAATATTCTAGAAACAGGAAAAGAAACGGATCGTGGATAATGCTCAGGTGAATGATTTGTATACTATGATTTTGGTTGAGGTCCACTCACACACTGACTTTCACTTACTTTCTCTTACTTCCGGCACCTCTGACTTTTATATATTTATTTATTCCGGCTCTTAGGAAGGTGAAGGGTGGTAGTATTAGTCTTTTTTGCACTCTGAAAAATAATTTTTTTCTCATAATTTAATATAATTCATAAGCTGAAAGCTCACACCTTATACGCACCTGGCAACTTTAATTAGTAGTTTTGGTGGTGGTTATTTTTGGTTGGTAAATTTTTGTTTTTACTATTTAGGGCTATCACTACTTGTAGGTTTAATAGGCGCACTATATTATAATGGTAGCAGCACCCGGAAACAATAACTAACACACACATGGCTTGGCTTTTACTATTGGGCTCACTTTTTGGGGGTTCTAACTTGAGTCATTTCTGAAATTTTTGTGAAATTTTTATTTTGATAATGAGGGATTTGACTTGAGTTAAAAACTGTGTTGGTGTTGACCGTACTGTAATTTTAAAAGCATCTTCCTGTCCTTCCGGTAGCTTTGTACTTTTTTTTATTCTTCTGTATTCATTTGAAAGTAAAATATCTTTTGTACTACGGTTGTTTTGTTTTCCTTTAATTTTGAGGGGGTTAGTGTAAAGTAGACTGGGGTTTTGGATTGGAATAAAGTTTCCAAATACATTTCTGGTGGCTGCTACATGAATTCATTTGACAGGTGCCAGTGGGTTTCCTCCCCGTCCATGTTTCATCTTTGAGGCAGTAAGTCCATCAGAGTCGGGTGGAGGTCCAAGTACCGCAGAGAGAAAGCGATGTCTCCTTTGTGGCAAAGTTGTCTCCAATGACTATCAACACTACAGGGTACATTTTCCGGGTAATTATCCATGCAACATTTGCCAGAGTTTGTTCAAACGTAAGGACTACTGGAAGACTCACATGAGGAAACAGCACGGAGCGTCTTTCCCCACTGCTTCCGAGAAAGCGTCTGAGCGTCGAGGTCAAGATGGACCTTCAACTAGTACTAATGCAACTTTTTCAGCTAGTGCAACTACAACCACTAGCTCAGGTACTGGTGGTAGGTCGGGTGGTTCAAATAGTGATAGAAACAAGGATGGTCATCTTCATCATCATCACAGTATCGCTTGGCAAGAAGGGAAAGTCAAAGAAGAGAAAGCCTGACTATGAAATGATATGGGTAAAAAATATATCTTTTAATGTAAGAGACAAGTTTTGTTGGTCTCATTAATTTAAGTACAGATTTCAAATACGACTATTTATGTAAGGTTCGGGTTTTTTAGAATGATATAAGATAACTCGTCGATACAAATGCAATCTTAATACAACTACAGAGTAAGTTACCAATCAAGTTACCATAAAATGCCTTTGATATGTACCAAGAGAAAAATAAAAATGTGCCTCTTGTCCTTGTCTCCTTTAAGATTAAACTAACGGTTACTAGTTACTAATTAACTGATTAAAGATAATGATGATGATTATGTATGATGTAATTTGAGATATATATTATCTGCCAAAAATATGAAATTGAAGAAATTACTGCGTGTCAAATAATCAATTTTCGAGTCTGGTACAATCTTGTTGATACAAAACTAATTTTATTTGTAAAAATGAACTTATATAAATAGCTAGTCTACCATTGTACTCTTGAACTGGTGAAAGTAATCCAGTGAAAGTAAATGAGTGTCAAACTCTGTACTGATTAAAACCCGTGACTGTCTTAAAAAATGCTGTCTGTAATTTTTAACCGTGAGCTTATGAGTTATTAGTCTGATAATTTATGTTTAGTTTTAGTTGTAGCTATTATTATTGCATGCTGTATGTATTTGATTAACGATTTAAACTTTGTAAATTAGACTTGATATTTTAAATTATTGACAAAATGAATTTATGGAATTTCAAAGAAAAAATAATAATGCAAATTGTGCCAAAGCGACAATTTCTTTCACATAAATATGTGCAATTTTAAATAGAGAATAATATTTGGTCTTATATTGTATACTGACATATTATGACTGTTAATTAGTCTAAAACCAAATCTTTCAGCAATAATTATGTAGATATAGAAAAACTATTTTATTTGTACGAATTATCCAGAGTTCCTATTGCAATTTTTATGTGTTCTAGTGAAGTCAATCTTTGTTAAAATGTGTGTTCCTAGTGTCTTGCCCTGCCTAACTTGAAAGGTAGAAGTAGTTACCATATTTTTGCATGTTCAGTTACCTACTCTTACAATGTCCATGTCATGTTACCAAAAAATTGAAACGATGAAGCTTACTATATATATACATATTAGGTATGTTATTTATTATTTTATCTTCGAAGAAAGTACAAGAACAAAGAAACAACATTTACAACCCTTATTCAAAACAAATAATTTGTTTCGAAAAAGATGCTATAGAAGAAAGAAAAATCGTCAATTTTAAAAAGCTGTACATTAAGTTACCAAAGTTTTATTCTAATTTTTAATCGTATATTACTTTTTTTGTTTTGCTTTTATTTTAATTGAAGATAACGACTTCGACTACATGTTTGTAATTAAAATTTTAAGCGGTTGATTATAGAAACTAAGTTTGATCCTGTCAAAGTCAATGCAAAAAAAAAGAAAACCAGTGCAAGATTTTTATCATTATTGTTATTCCTTTTATTTAACTGTTTAATTAGCATGTAAATTAACTTTGACTCATTGGAATATTTCTTCCTATTTGTGCCAATAAGTTAGTTAGTATTTGGTAATTAAGTAACAATGATGCGTAAAGGATTAACTTTATATACGAGAGGTTTTCTTATCAACTCGAAAAACATAACGGATAGGTATAATCTCAAGTCGATCCTATTGTAAAAGTACAGAATAGAAAATGACATAATGTCTATTCTGTGATAAAGTATATTAAGTATAAGATCAAAATGATAACTTTTATCAACAACACTTTACGTTATTATAAGTAAAGAATTTATATAAAGTACATAAGAATTAAGACAGGATAGGTAATTTAAGAAGCCTTTGAAACAATCATGTCCAAAACGTCATATCTTTAATCAACAATCTACAAGAAACAAAGGTGGTATAGATTTTTAAAAGTTGACTAATTTTAAATTGTAAATGTTATAATACATTATACATTATCAATGAATAAAAAGATTTAAAGTTATTTCAAGAGTGTCTAATGCAATAAATTCTATACTATGCATTTTTTAACATTAAATTAGATGAAAAGAGAGGCAATCACCGCAACAAGCTGTCTATCGATAATTGGTGGTTGTCTTTGATCACATTCAGTCTTCGTAATATTAACTAAATTATAGCACTTTTACTTAATGACGATAATGACGATTTTAAAATACTTGTAAGTAGGACTTACTAAAAATCTGTTGAATGACTATTGCTTGGGGGTAAGCAATTAAAGTTGAAGGAAGATGTGTCGCAATCCCGTAAAATTGTTATTTTAAAAATTAACAACAAACATTTTTATATTATTTAAGTAATCACAAATCTCAAACGATCTTGACTGAAAATTTCGTACAAGTCATTTACAAAGAAACGAGAAGGTCGGGATGACTGCATAGTATAAGTATTACGGGATTTTGACATTTCAAAAACCTGGAATGTGTGTGTATTTTATTTAGTGCATAAACATTTTCAAAAAAGCTCGCGTTTGTGGACTGAAGGAAGCAATCATTAAATTAATCTTATTTCACGTAATTCTTCCCTTCCTACTGTCGTTTTTCCAGCGCCTTGAACTTGGCTTCTAGACGTTTTGAATAACTATCTAGTCTGTACGCTGCCTGTTCCAACTTATTCACACTGTCTTCTATCTGATCTATTTGAAGAAGTAGAGGCTCCAAACTCCTGTCTAGAAATATGATTAATAAAATCATATGAATCTAGTCAAATACCTTTTAATTTTTTACAAATTGGTATTAATAAAATCTGCTTACATTTGTCATTAAGCTCATGTAAACTTTTCCCGACATTGGCTGAGATCTGTCGCATATCTGAATACTTAGCTGCAGTTGCTTTATTTAAGTTTTCTAGCAGTTTGTAATCCTCCTGTAGAACGGATGCAATATAGACATTCTAATCAAAATCTAAGACTTATCAAAATCTGCTAATTTATTGTCTGTTAAGCATACCTGTACTAGCAGTAATTCTCCTTGCAGATATTCTGACGTCTTTTCAAACATTGTGGTTGCCAACTTGTTAAGCGAAGGGTCATGGGCTTCTCGAGGTTCAAAACTGCCTGTACTTTCACTCATCACGGACGCTGTAAATAAATAAAATAAAAAGAGTTTCAAATTGATTGAAGGTTCTTTCATTTTTTTAACTAACACGAATCAAGAATGTACTTACATCGATGTTCTGAAGAAGATTGCTGTGACCCTTCAACAGATTCTCTTTTGATTTCTGTCGAAGCGGATGGTACTACATTCGTTGATAATTCAGTATTTGGTTGAGCCATGGTTGATTGTAGGCAGGAGTCAGGTCACGTTTACTTACACAGCTGCAATTGTTTAGTTTTTAACAACGTCAACCGTGTCACTGTGTCAGCAATGAAAAGGTCAGTTCGATTGTCAAAATTCAAGAAGAGCTTGGATACCGAAAAATTGTCCCCGTCTTCTTTCTACTTTGTGTGTTGTGGTAATGAATGTCTTTTATGATTTTTTTTTATTTCCGTCTTGATCTCTGATTCAGTAATCCCTGTTGTTCCTCTACTATTTTTATTCTTTCAGAAAATATTAAATTAATCCATATCACACATCCAAAAATGTTTAATTTACTTCAAGCATTTGAATTGAATTAAAATAAGTAAACAATGAACAAGGACGATACTTACCACTCAGACTCAATTCCCTTCTTGCTACAACTACCTTCGCTATTCACTATTTACTACTACTACGAAAAAAGTAAAATTAAAAGTTAATTTACTACTAACTATTTTATTTTTTCTAGGCTTTTTTTAAAAGATTAATAAAAAAAGAGGATCTTAAAAGATCAAAAGAGGTGAGTGTGGAGTGAGAAATTTATTAAGTGCTGAAATGTAGATACAAATAGTGCGGGATTTACTCTGGATCCAACATCATAGTATAGTTTTTCCTAGTAACTATTAGCACATCAGAATTATGTTACATCTAAATAAAGTCTTTGAATTCCTTAGCATAGGAGTAAAATACTTTCAGGTTATAGACTTGTTAAATAAATTTCATTATTTATTGAGAAGTCGTTACATAACAGTCGTTATAATCTGGATACTGATAAATATGTGGACTTGTGCACAATGTTATTTTTCATGAAATAAGGACAGGAATGCAATGGAAATTTTTGATATAGAAAGAATAGAGATAACAAAACTGAAAAGACCTAAGGTTTTTGAAAATTAAAGAAAATGAATTTTGAACGACCTGTGGTTTGGGTTCGGG